>JAFMSR010000002.1:14958386-15030763 GCA_022818135.1 Saxidomus purpurata | reverse complement strand
ATAACTGCGATTTCTTGCAAGTATCATGCAAGTTATTTAATTAAATAAAGATCACTTTTGCAACAAATTATAAGAATCGAAAATATTTCAATATGTAGCAGTTACTGTAGTTAAATACATTTCAAAATGACTAATGTTTTGTAACAGTGTACATGAAGAAAATTAACTGTCGATCACTATGACACCCGCCCGATGTTGCTTTATTTCTCAAAAGAACTCGTGGTGAAAGAAACGTTCTTGGCAATAAAGACACACAACGTGACAGTAATTTTAAATGATCTAGTCACTCCTCCAGGCAGACAGACAAATATAGCTCATCACGTTTATCTTTATTTAGCTGCACACCATCACATTTAGATCACAATTTTAACATTGTAGGTACAAAAATAGAAATTCATTTCACGAGAAGTATGATAATATAATGTTTTACAAAACAGTAGGAAAAATATTATTAATAATAATAATAATGAAAAGTTGCCCATAAAACAATCACGAATTGAAGATGGACGTGACTCATTCTAAAATAAAATACAGTCTTACAAAGCAATTGAAGCTTTATCGACCCTTTTCTCACCCAGAAATGCCTTAGCAACACTACTCTGTTTATTCTCTCCAACTTTCACTCCCACTGACCACACCACTGTCCATCTTTAGTTCAAGAACTTTGTCGTAAGACAAGACACCTGTATAAATGTCTTCATATAGTGTTTTTGTAACATAAGTTTTAACTAACTTGATCAGAAACAACAAGTATCTAGTCTTTATTTTTGGAACTGGTTGACATAGAAATGTTTGTTTTTGACTGTTGGACATATATTACCAGCTCTCAATGACATTGCGCTGTTAAAGTATGGTGTAATAACTTTCATCTGAGACCCAAAGTGATGCTACAGGCGTTTCAAACGTGCAGCGAATATTTCGAATTAATCGGATATTCTTAAAGGCACACTTTTTAGAAGATGAAGTCTTTCGATGTATTTTGATCGCAATATTTTACACTGTTTGCGTAAAAACTAGACTTCAGTACAAGTTGTATTCCCATATTACCAACCATCAATTCAAGTCGCTTTAAACAACATGCAAAAGTAACAATTGATTCTAAATTGGACGTTTTAGGTCGATTGTTACAAGAAACATAAAGAAGAACTCTTCTCGTGTTGTAATAGAATATACATACATTTATTCATTAACTTATTACAAATGTCTGTCAGAGAAGTAAGTCGTTAACAGCTGTTATGACGATAACCTCCGACAGTACCGTATAGACAGTACCGCATAGACAGTACTACAGCGACAGTACCGTTTAGACAGCACCGCAAAGACAGTACCGTAGGGACAGACCTATAGCGACAGTACCGCAAAGACAGTACCGCAGCGACAGTATCGTATAGACAGTACCACAAAGACAGTACCGTGGCGACAGTGCCATAGCGACAGTACCGCTTAAACAGTTGCGAATAGACAGTACCGCAGCGACAGTCCCATAACGACAGTACCGCATAGACAGTACCGTAGTGACAGTACCGCATAGACAGTACTACAGCGACAGTACCGTTTAGACAGTACCGCAAAGACAGTACCGTAGCGACAGACCTATAGCGGCAGTACCGCAAAGACAGTACCTCAGCGACAGTATCGTATAGACAGTACCACAAAGACAGTACCGTGGCGACAGTGCCATAGCGACACTACCGCATAAACAGTTGCGAATAGACAGTACCGCAGCGACAGTCCCATAACGACAGTCCCATAACGACAGTACCGCAGAGACAGTACCGTAGTGACAGTACCACATTGACAGTACCGTAGCGACAATCCCATAGCGACAGCACCGCATTGACAGTACCGCAGCGACAGTACCATAGTGACTGTACCGCATTGACAGTACCATAGCGACAGTACCGGAGCGACAGCACCCTAGCGACGCGCAATATAGTCCAGCAAAAAATAACATTGAATGCAATAATTTATGTGAAATTTGTTCCTGTTTAAACAAGGATTTAGGCGTTGAAGGTCCATTACTAAGACCAAATCGAATTTTCTTTTAAATCTGGATTTGTAACGGGCGTCTTCTCAGAAAGAAAAATATTGCATCGAATGTGACCATATTGTATTGAAAATTTGAGTTTAACAAAAAAAATTAATAAAATGTATTTTGCCTTTTCAAAAATGAAAGTAGGTTTTCCAGTTTTCAAATATCTTTGTAATTTTTCCAGAAGAGACGTTGTAAATAGGTCAATCTAGGGATATACAAAAAAAAACAGAATCTCGTTTTTCTGCAGCAGTATTTCAAACAGTGAAAAACTCCTCTGCTATTGCAAAGTTTTAGAAGCCAGTTTCAAATTGTATTTCTCTGTTACAATTCCAGATTTGACAGAAAATTCGATTTGGTCTTATAGTAATGGACCTTTAAATAAAAAGCATTTTATTCATAGATTCTAGAGCGTTGCTTCTCCGACACTGAATGTTGTTGTGTGTGAAATGAAGCAGACCTAATCCTACCGTTTATATGTTTGAGTAAAGGGGCTTAAAAACTTGTCAAAAATAACAAAAAACTCCGTCCAAATCAAACACTGAATATGTAAACACGTTCGTATATTATATACACTTCCCAGTTCCCTGCTTTACTTCTTAATCATGATCATTGCGGAGGGCCGTCGATGTAATAACTTGTATGCTTTGTATGTTTGATGTATGTATGTGTGAATTAATTTATGCAATAAAATATTATTAAAGTAAAGTTCAGCTTAGATTAAAATCAGCGCAATCATGAGAATGAAAGTAAACAGCAAAGCAGCTGCGTTTTATTCTGTTCATTAGGTCAAGAAAACAAAGCACAGTCTCAGGTGACTCTCAATCGATAATCTTGTCACGAAAATCACGAACGTTTTGTTTGTCTAAGATTGTTATACTCGTTATTGTAAATCAAATTTATCCTGTCGATGAAGGCTGGGAGAATATTTTTTTTAATTTAATCGTGTGCGTTTCTTCTCAGATGTCTTCAGAAATCATATTCTAAGTCATTATATATATTGACATCTTCGGTTTCCTGCAGCTTGGTTGTATAACTCAACGATTATTTCGTCATTGCAATAATACATGTAACAGGTTAGTGTTGCATTAAACTATACAGTACTAACGTCTTCAAATCGCTACATGGAAAGTCAAATAAGTAACTTCCCCGTAACAAAACTCCTATTTTACTGTAAACTTTACAAAATATGTATTAACTTTCTTATTAATTTATTTCTTTTGTTTTATATAATTCTCTCTCCAAATCTCGAGATTGTCATGAAAACCAAGCACTATAAAAATCACATTCCGCCTTGAATTAACTGAAATAGTGTAACTGATTAAGAGATTTTGATATTCGACAGTAGCTTATTTTTTTTACCATTATCCACATACATACACAATAAACATACCTTACGTATGTCAGAAAGGTGCCAGGTGATTGCAGTTTAGAATTGATCCTACCTATAAACGATAGTTCGGGAGTAAAATGCCAACTTGTACAAAACAGAAATACTTTTCAAACTCCAAGAAAAAAAAACAACATGAATAAATACAACGTGTCAATCATATCACTACGCCATTTTTCATTTTATAGACCATCACAAAATTATGCGCTTTACGTGACACCCATAACAACCCAGACATTTTGTGGTAATGTACTGATTGTATTGCGTCCAGCTCAACAAGTGGTTTTATGCGATTACCATGTTCATCTGAATTTATAGCAACAAGTTTGTTGGGTGCATGGCAAACGTACAATTCTCCGCCGGTACCGACTGACACGCCGTATGGAACGCCGGCCTCGCCTAATCGAAGTCGAGATAAAATTTCTCCTCGTTTATTCATTGTGGTAACACAGCCCTTTAACGCATCCGAGACCACGATCACCGGGCTTTTCGCTTCAGTATTTACACTTAGGTACTTAGCCGAACGAAACAGAGCTTTTGGAATTGAAAGCGGTAGTGAAAATAGCTTTCTTCTTGTGGACTCGGAGATGATTCTGTGAGCTTGTTTACCATCATATGTGATGATTCGAACCTCGTTGTCCATGGCGATGTAAATCTCATTGTTGTGATATGTAATTCCGAAACAACTTTTATCTAAATCAATTGTTCTAGTTATTGTTAATGTATCATGAATGAGCACGATATGTATACATTTGTTTAAGGGACAGCTGACTGCAGCTTCGTACTGTTCGATCGCAGTTACATCCCAAGGCCTTGACTGTAAATTGAGATGTGCCTCATATATGCCGTTAATGTCAAACAACTTTACATTCTCATTAGCCTCATCAGCTAAAAGTACCCTTCCATCCGGAATGGCACAGATTCCGGTCACTGAACAACCTCTCTGGTCGTATTGAGAGCGTATATAGAATTCGTTGATCAAGGAAACTTGAGATTTTGACACATTCTGATCAATCTTTACAGAAATTATGTCTTCGTCTTCTTCTAGAATATCGTTTAAGCTACTAAGAGGTGAGTAATGCGGGTCGAACTCATGAACATCTACTGTGTTATGCATAGCTCCCTCTGAAGTTTGTTTACTGGAATCACCTGTTTGGTCGAATTGGTCTGCTGGGTCGTTCGATTTCTTGCACAATCTTGTCAAGGGTTTTCTAGTGTTTTCAATTGGTTGTTCATGTATTTCTGCAGCACTAGCCCGCCTCCACCGAGTCAACTGTGCTTGGTTAAAACCGTGTGACATGGCTCGAAGTTCAGCTATATCTCTAACGATTGTGGGTTTGGTTCTATTTTTTGACCTTTGCTCACACACTGTGCGTGCATGCGCGAAATCTCTAGCAAGGGCTTGCTGATCAATTACCTTAGGTATCGTTTCCTCTTTGTCGTCAAAGCTTGCACTTTTGCTGAGTCTTGTCACTGTTTTGTGTTTCTTTGCCTTGTCAGGAGATTCTCTCTCGCTAGCTTGGTTCTCAAAGTCAGTTCTCGCAATTCTGGTACCTTTAAGTCCAAGAAAATTCACTTGCTCACATTTTCGATGAAACAGGGCGGCGCAAACACTACAAAATGTTTCACAATGATCAATACATTCAAATTCATTGACCCTGTCAATGTGACTTGCACACATCGTACGGTTTATATCTGAGGCAGCTTCTTTATTGACAGCTTTTGCGTTTTCTTTCTTCTTTTTCATCTCCTCTACAAGTCCTTTGAGGGCAAAATTTAAAGGAAAGTTCTCTGCCCATGAATACGGATGCATTCTTTTAAACGGCGGCTTAGTAAAGTTTTTGCAGACCGGGCATTTGAAACCTTTCTCGTCTCCAGTTTTACACACACTCGTAATATAAGAATTAAGGCATGCTGCACAAAATGTATGCATGCAAGGCAATGCACGAGGATTTGACAATAAATCCATACAAACAGGACATGTGACATGTTCCTCGTACGAACGTCTTTGAGCAGCCATATCTTTTTGGCTCTGTTAAATTAAAACAAAATAACAAAATCTAGTGATAAAACAAATACAGAAACAGCACGATTCAATAGTCCATCTTTTGCTGCATGACGTTTTCGTGATTTCAGATATTGAGTTTTATGAAATTCATTTCCTTGTTTGCTTTGATCATTTTTTTAGATTTATTCCGCAACTTTATTAAATTGAATAACATCTTCTTCACAGTCAGATTCAATATTAATTGTCTTTTTTTGTAATATTGAACACTTTTAAGTATCAAGTTACTTGTTCACAATCTTCCTTATAAGTTTCCAGATTGAAGTGGTTTCAACAGGTTTTATCTTCTATCAACCACTAAACACGAATGTAACAGAATATACACAAAAAGATGTAACTTGTCCGCAGTCTCAAGGAAACAATAAAGATAAATCTGAGTTCCCCGTCAAAAAGTAGATAAATCTATCTATGATCTTCGTGATGTGGAAATCGCCGTCAATCCACATATCCACTGTCTCTCTGCCAAATGGAAATTATTTCTATAACTGTCTACTGACAAACTCGATATCAGATAATATTTCCAGAGAGGGTTTCGCTGCTAGAATACCGCAGCTGGTTGAAGCCAGACCCACATTAATTAGCCATTTAGTAATAAACAGAATGTTTATTTGCTGTCTTCTATCGCCATGGCTATTGTAGTATTACCAATAAAACGATACTGTATCACCTTTCAAAAACAAACCAAGTCGATAACCGTACGCACAGTGAATGGCAACAATTCTATCTGAAATCTCATCGCGAGATGTATAGTGTGTACAGGAAGGTTGGTGTCTACTGAAATAGAAGCTTACAAGTGAACACAATGAAACACTGAAGCTTTACATATCTTTAAATAAGATAACAATTCGATCTATACATCATATGTCAGTCTTGTTCATGGTTACTATACTGGTTGTTCGGTACTAATACCGAAAAGACGTATCGTTTCTAACACGGTTGTAATCAAATGAACTTAAACTTAGTATAAGAAGCGCATCATCTCTGTGGAAAGCCAGATTTTAGCTGAAATTAATGACTATAATGACACAAGCTAGGTCCTATAAATATCGCAAAGCAATGGCAAAATATGAAATATTAGAAGAATCTAAACATTTTAACTCAAACTAAGTCAGCGTGGATCGACGCTATTGAGAAGATTTGCATTGTATGAGTGAAAACGCTTCCTTGCTCTAGCAGCAGAGAGTTCCAGAAATGAGACATTTCCTCTTATTTTAAGACGAAGTTTATCGTTTATAATTATCTCCATTTGTTCCGTACAAAAGCTTTTGCAATATTTCCTTTCTGAGTGAATCACGAAATGTCGATTTCATACGATAGATATAGATCATTATTGACACTGCAAGAACATTGAAGTATTCATTTTCAGGTCGTAAAATTTCAACTAGCATGAACACGAACGAGTCACTGCATGTACTTTTACTCCTGGCGAAGAGAAAAGTATTGAATTCCTTGTTAAATAGAGTTTTGAAATTCATATATCTAGTGTGAGAAAAGGATAGTGAAATGGCCCCAATCCGAGATTCGTGTGACACTTTAAAGAAGCTGTCCTCCATGTGAGCATGCTACACTAAAGAAATAGCCACAGTTTTTTTAAACAGCTAAATATTTTATTTTTTAACGAGTATGCGACTTTGATACTTTTGTAACTGTGCTAGAAATAACGATTGAGTTTCATTACTTTGTTTTGAGTGCATAGCAAATAGATCTATGAGGGAAATAGTCAACATTTTAGCACATTTCTCCTGTTCCGCTTCCGAAAAGAGTGCAATGAACCTCAACACTGCGAAGGAAACGTCTAAAGTTAATAAAAAGGATACCCGGTAATTTTTTTCCATGAATGGAAGAGATGTAACGGCCTGGTGCCTCGTAGACGAATAAGTGCGACAAAGTGATTCTGTATCCGATTCAGTGTTGCGTGTGCCATGCGTTCAATCTATTAGATGTACCTTAATCAACAGTTCGGCGACAGTTACACGAGCTGGTTATCACTTACTTTTAGCACACATTTCCAACATGCTATAGAGCTGTACGAGCGATTAGATTACATGAAAACAGGCCCTCTTTAAAAAGAGACAACGTCTTTTCAAAGCTGATACTGTGCTAGTGATATGTGATGTGTTGCTAAGAAACCAGAATAAAAATCAATCATTTCTTAGTTTACCATGGAAAATTCACAGCATCTGTATATGACAAGTTTTACTAATATATCATGTGAAAATTGTGGCAATTTATTTTTTGGATCGAATTCTAGTTACTAGTACGTAATAACATTAACCTTGTGTCGTGAGATTCTCAATTATATACGTTATTATTGCCATTTTTATTTCTATGCCATGAGGCAATCCTCTCTCAGTACATTTTGCAATTCCAATTTATTTCCCATTTTGAACATATTTCCGTCTCTGCCGTTACATGAATAATGATGCAGCACTAAATGGCAATGTGTATTCGGTAAACGGAACAACGGAAGCAATCGGATCTGAAACAATCCATAAACAATCTTGAATTCTTCTGGAAATGACAATTTGTAATTGAATTTCGTTACATGTCCAAATACCTTAGGAACTGCCATCCATACACTTCTTGCTTGCTTCGGGTTATTTTACAGGAAGCTGACTCGAGACTTACTCAACAACCTTCAAGCTAGAAAAATAGAGAAATTTATACAATACAGAAACCCAAAGGAGGGAGCGCTTGCCTCTAACTATTACAAAATAATTTTGTTTAAAGCTGCTCGCTCTCAGATTTTGCTAAAAAAATTAAGTTCTCCAAACTGTATGTAAATAACGTTTTTTTAGAACATATAGTCATATAAAAAGGCTCCAGTATAAATTCCTGTCGCCTTTATCTGTGAATTTAAAATAATACGATACCAAATTCAAAAGCGTTGCAAACGCTTCTGAAATTCCAATCTAAACATTCAGTGTAGCGATGCCGTGTTACCGACATTTTCAATCGATTTCTGCAAATTCCGACCTAGATTTTTGCTTATATTTTATTTTAGTCTTTAATGTTATATTTATGTATAAGCATGTCATTTTTTCAACGCTTACTGAGAGCGAGCAGCTTTAAAGAGGTACTCCCTACATCTAGCAGATTATATTCTCGAAACATAGATTATGTTTGCAATGAACGTAAACTGATAAATTATAACAACCATGATAGAGTGCACATACATGTACATTCAGATTTGAGCTCCATTGCCTTTTTACATATAACAGCTCCTAAAGAAAAAGAGAAGCAAATTACTTTGAAAAAGCATAAATCAATAATTTAAAAGTCGATTTGCTAGAATAATTAAAATATTCACCGAAACGGAACGTGAATATGATAATTTGTCTGTAGTAAAGACTAACATATTTCAGTATTATTAAAATAATTTTTCAAACATTTTCGCAGTTTCTATATCTATTGTTGCAATTTTTTGATATCTACCAGTTTTGGAGACATGAGTTGGTTGCCAAATTTGTAATCATTTCTTAGTTTCCATATTCAATGTTCTTTTGAATTCGATGTTGTGTTTTCCCTGCTCGAGAGTTTTTTTAATAGTGTGATTAATTTTATCATTTATGCGTATTACTTGTCCCCAGTGGATAGTGAGGGCCTTTTTGAATTATTAACTGGCCATTTGACTTTCAATTGTCGTTCAAAGAAGAAAACAACAGGATAGGATGAAAGAGTTAAAATCGTTAATTAAATAAAATACCATTCATTGGCGAAAGATAATCCTTTATAAGATATACGAGAGCTTATATACTGCCAGATACCTAAACGTTATTGCCACTGCCAGTCCTTGTGTTGTTACTTTACTTTTAACCTATCCATACCCAGTGGTCTGAGAAAAAGACAGTTTGTGATAACAATGAATCACACATACAAATTGTCTCCTTGGGGTACTTATTTCACACTGTAAACAGTTGACGTGAAAGTCACTAAGAAAAACAATGTGAAAAATTGTGTACATCTGATAATATATTGCAACAATGATTCAAATGTACTTGAAGAATCCTGGAGCCACTGATTTCACACAATAACAAATGGCGTTATTAACAATGAGTGAGGTGAGAGACACAAAGAGAGGAATTATGTACATGAAACTTCCAGGATCACAACAATAACAAGTAGCTCTCATTTTATCAAGAATGATGCCTTACTGACAGAACTTACTTTTAGTTGTACCAAAAACATTCCTAACTTTGCTTTACAAATCGATAAGTACGTAGTAGAAACATAGTGCACTATTTTATTAAATGATAAATGCAAAACAAATAAGAGAGACTTTCTGGCAACTCTTTTTCTTGAAGAAGCAACTTGAATACGAAAGAAAGGCATATGTCAACAATATTTAAGAGTGAACAGAACATGGATAAAATTTCAAAGTGATGCTGAGACTTTAAAAAAATAATTACTTTTCACCTTTTGGACCAACCGTACTTGTGATTTTTGTTTTAAGTTCTGATCTGACAAAGTTAAATAATATTTACCATTTATTCATTCGGTTACTAAGTGCATATATTCCAGAAAACACATTGTGCGTCGAAAGTTCACCTATGGTGCTCGCTCAAAATTTCCAATGAAAGAATTAAAAATTTCTAAAATGATATTCTAATCAATAAAGTGAACATGTTACGGCTAGAAACAACAATAGAAGTAAAAATCTAGGTAGCGAGCAAATGTTGGTTTGGTTTAATGGTACCGCTACGCTATATTTTCAAAAGTGTTTGTAAGCTTTATAATTTGGTAGCGATAATTTAAAAATATACCGATAGGCTTTACAGGAATGTACACTGGAACATTTCTATTTGACTGCTCATTCTAACATAATTATGTAATTTTCAGAGAGTTTGAAGAACTTTATTTTTTTCATTAAAGTCTAAGAACGAGCAGCTTTAACATGAGGTCATCTCCATCTGTACCAATGAAAAGGGTTTTCGATATTTCTGAGTGAATCACGATGTGCCGATTTCATACAATAAATATAGAGCGTTACAGGATAAATAAAGTCGTTATAGGAAATTAAGCGCATAAGGAGACTCTGCACTTACATTAGAATATTTATTTCTAGGACTTTGTTCATTAAAAGTAGCATCATGAAGACGAAATTCGCATACATGTATATTTATCTTTTTCTCGAATTATCAGATGATTTCGTAATCACGGTTTTGATTGTTTTACATTCAAAATTATTTAAAATGTCTATATATCTATTTACTCCCATACATAAGGTAAACAAGCATAAAAATTGATGAATATTATGACAGTAACTATTTTTTAATCGCGGATGTAAATAAGCCTTAAGTATGTTTTTCTTGTACAATACTTCAATAACAGTAGAAGTGTTTGTGTTTTAGCAAAGTTGATGACTAGATAAGATAGTCCTTCAACTTGTTTGTTTTGACTGTTTTGCTACACAAAGGTTATAAGGAACGAATCCATTCTCACGGCAAAAAAACATTTGTCTTTCATGGGCATTGCCTTTTAATTCTGCTTCAAAAGCGAGTCCAGGGTTTCACAAGACAGCGACAAGAAGGAACAAAAAATCCAAAGTTAAAGAGAGGCAGCAATGTATCTAAAAATGAAAATGGAAAAGATTCAAAGACCTAGCAGTTTAAAGAATGAAAATTAGATTTTAAATCACTAACTATGTTCATTCTTTACTCTCGAGAGGTGTTCTTTAACTAGACTTTAGATATTTAGATGTTTAGATATATTATGATGATCAATTCACTTTGAATCATTCTTTCATATTAATATGTAGTTTAATAATAGATCTACTAGCATTCATAAAATACCAACTCTTTGAAAATATTCTGAATAGAAAACTTTTTCAAAGAAGATTTGACGTGAAAAATCCTTTGAAATAAGAACATCTTTTGAAAGAAAGTAGCGGAGCAGGTGTCGATACTAGCATTACATAAATGTAAGTTACTTTAAATAAATCATTTTTCAAATTGTCATGTACAATATGAGGTAAAGTGCAACTGATTATTTAATTGATTAGTAATTGGTGTTGGTGTTTTGTTTAATAACGTCTGCATATTTGTTAAAGACCTTTGACACTACAACTTTTGCCAATTGTACGTGAATTTAATGTCGAAGCTTGTCATTTATTTTAATAGTTAATTTATTTTACGTAGTTTACCTTAAAGTTTCGTATTTATTGTACTAAAGGTAAGTCGAGAGCACTGATTGATATGGTGTTCGTTCTCGTAACAATTTTCAAACAAGGATTATGGAGAACTTGTTTTGCTTGGTGTCTACATATTGTTTACGTGACTTCAATGTTATTGGAAGTACAGAAGTATAGGTCATAATTTCACAATAATTATAATGAATATCATACTCAATTATGGAGTTATGGGCTTGATATATACTTGTTTATGATAGAATTCAGTTCCTTCTCTGTTTGATCTAAAATCTACTGCTAGTATTCTCTGTCATTATTATATGTATTTATTTGATAAGTATTATATAACTATTATTTATACTTGGTTCAGATTCCTCAAACTTCATTTCTAATAAAACGTTTTCTTTGTATGGCGAAAACCCTTTGCATTCAAGATTTGCAATAACAATTTTTGCTCATTTTGAAATACATTCTGTATCGGTTCTTAGAAGAGTAACGAGACACTGTGTACTCGGCAAACGGATCTGAAACAATCCATAAACAATCTTGATTGTCTACTGGGAAATGACAATTTGTAATTGATTTTGTGACATTTCTAAGCTTCGGAATGCATAGAATACAGACTGCGGCAATACAATATTGCTGCACATGTACGAAATGTATTTTCGTTTGCTCACATTAATTAGACGTTTTAAAATTTTGTGCATGAAAATAATGAATCAGATCGTTTATAGTTGATCAATTGAATATTGTTCCATTTATTTAATCTTGATTTGTTTCTCCTTATGAAAATCAAAGCACACACATATGTTAATCGACAGTTACTGTAGCATATTATTCAGACAGTGAACCGTTTCGAGTAAATGTCTCCTGTTTTAATCGTATATATAACATCCGTTTTCTGTGGGTGTTTCATGCCTGTTTTCACATTTTATACGTATAGGTTGCTGCATTTAGCAAAAGCGTTATTTAACATGATTCAACTGTGTACATAAACATGGATTCTGCATTGTTTTAAAGTGAATGTGTTTGTCAGTGTTGTGTTGATGTTATGCGTGACGTGTCTACTTGTAGCCTTTCTGTTTTGAATGATTATTTTAGTATATTTTCTGGCATGTGTTTGCCTGTTTTAGTGTGCTTCCTGACATTTGTTTGCCGGTTCTTGTTGATTTTCTGTTCGTGACTGCCTGCATTCGGTTGTGTATGATTGTAATTCCTACCATTCATTCTGCTTGATACCCCGGATCAGGTAAACAGATCATTAGAAATTGTTCAAAGATCTAAAATAAGATACAACCCATTAACGCTTTACGTAATCCTATATTGATGTCACATTTAATTACAAAAAAGAAAATGTTGCTTACATGCTGTTTAATTCTTACAATTTTATAAAATCCCAAAGTCGGTTTGTTCAACTTCAGTGTGCCATATTTTGCTCAAAGGGATGCAAAACTAGCTCCATCGTGAAGTTTACTACTACGAAATAGTGTGGGACAGAACTATCTTTACTAAAAACTAGAAGTCAAAATTTTCTCCAAAAGGATGCAAGTACATTAAAACAAAAATATAGGATCAACAACACAAGTGAAATTCGTTGTACTTTGAGAAAATCTACGAAAATGTCGGTGGGTTTGGTTCGACAGCACTGCTACACTATATGGTTATATTGGAATTTCAAAAGCGTTTGCAACGCTACATGGTGGTTTGTTGTCAAAGAGCTGGACCGGTGATCCTGCGATCGTTAGTTGGACCCCTCGCTCCTCCAAAAGCTAATGGTCCTTGGGATGAGACCTAAAACCGAGGAATGTGTGGTTTCAATAATACAGAAATACTTTACAGGAATTTATTCTGGAACCTTTTTACCTGATGATTCGTTCTAAATTTAATTATTAATTAATGTTTATTTCAGACAGTTCGGAGAACCTTAAGTATGTTTTCACCAAACTATGTTGTTAGTAACGCTTTATAATTTAGTAGCGTGTAATTTCGAAAATACAGAAATACTTTACATGCATTTAAATGTACTTGAAACTTTTGTTTGGTGATTTTTTCTAAAATTGTTCATTACAGACAGTTTGAAGGACTTTGTTATTTCACCAAAATCTGAGAACGAGCAGCTTTTATATCTATAATATGCGCTGATTGTTTTTATATTTCATATATAAACACACACATGATTTTCAGAGCTCGAAAGAGCTCAACCCGATGCTTCAATGGTATTAGCTGCAATTTCTTGCTTAAACTGTAAGAACTTGGGACGGTCCTTCAGGTATACATGTACTGTTACATGTACATCAATACCTCTTTGAAGACAAATATTCCAGTCTCTATATAGCTGGTTATATCATTAATGACCGCCTCATCTTTAAATGATATCTAGCACATCAATGCTTTTGTTGCTGATAATCGATAAATGACATTTTCATAGAAGCGAGACGCTTGATATTTGTTTAGGCTTTCATCATTAAAGTAAAGGAAGTTATTAAGTCTTGGGTCTTGATGCAAATTTTACGTAAATGAATAGGTTTTTAAACGAATTTTTATCTTACCATGAACATTTACTCCTTTTTCCGACCCGTCACGAGTGGACAGAAACTTATTGCGTTGTAACATAACTTTTACCGTTGTCATCCATTAAACTTACCTTAATAATTTCTGGCAAACAGTAACTAAATGAAACGTTTAAATCAAGCCATACGAGTTGTTTCATACAAACAAATAAATTACCCGTCAAAGGTTATCTCTAAGCAGAGTATCAAAACTTACGTACGTAACAACAGTTTTACACTTTACCATGGCCAAGAATAAAATGACTTAATCAAAACGGACATCCAACATTGAACATTATCTACATACACGTAGGCTGTTGTGTTAGTTAAAATCGTTATCATTGGCACTAAGAGTGTCCAGGGTAGACATGTGCCTCTCCTCTTCCAAGAGTTCCCCATAACAAAATCAGTTGTGTTCATTATAGCCTCTGGTTTCTCTTGAGTAGTTTGTATCGATTACACATTTATCTTCTTGGTCATCTGTCTATTTGATTCCTAATGTCTATATGATGACAGTGTTGTTTTTCCCAAAGCTTATTCCAAGAGGAAATATATCCGAGAAAATAAAAATGTCTACCAACTCATGCAACAAAATTCTACAAATGTGCAAACAGAGTGCCGTTCCGAACAGAATGCAATGTGTATTATGCGTATATCAAAATCATTACTAATTAATGTTTGTGCCATTTAAAGTTTATAGTTTTGTTTTGAAAAAGGTTCTGTTGATGTTGTAAAATGTGCCGGAGCCCAGCCTTCCTTGTGAAGAATGTAGGAGTGGTATTGATATATACTTAGTATATACATGTATTACCAATTTATTATTTATAATGAGTAGTAATTCACAAAATAAAACAATACTAAAACATCATGAACGACTCAATGGTATGGCTAATTATTCAACACAATCGCAGAATGTTATACTTCATCAGTTGTATATTTCCTCATGTCAGCTGTCCTTATCACTAAATACGACATTTGTTTAATTGTTACCGTTATTTTCTCAATTTACTGACATTCCACCTACGACAAGGTCCCATAGATCTGTCCTCTGTTGTAAATTTATGTAGCAAATGCAGAAATAAATGAAAAGTACGTTTCATGATACTTTAATTTCAAGATTTTTTTAGATCACCCGCATAAGTAACCCAGATCAAATTAAATAAATGATAGCAACATCGCTAGTACTGCGTAGGCAAAACTGTTGATGCTACACTTATAATTGACACTTTTCCCCGTACAAATGTATGTCAAGTTTCTTTTTTTTTCAAAAACAAATGAACTTTGTACATTTTCAAGATGTAGTTTTCCAATAGAAATAAAACTACGCGTGTGCGATACTGTCCCTGGTTTCTCCAAAGAACTATTTCTAGCATTTTATTTTCCTTTATCGACATTTTATGTATCAATATCAAATGACAAAGAAACATATTTAGTACTGTGGAGGCCAGACTCCTAATTGACATTAAATATGTGCAAATCCACGTCCTTTTTCGACATTTGTGGAAACTAGAGATGTTTTCCTTCTTTGAAGTCTATGGCATGTCGGAAACAGACGAACAGACGACACTGTCTTAGACCTTTGTGCGGTATAAACATGTGAATTCCATACTCTCAATATCGTCCTAAAGTACGTTTCTATAAAATAAAACTTTGCAAAAGCGTTAATATACGAAAGGCATGCACAGTAGTCATCTGTTACTGACTATTTACTGAAATATTTTGATACAATTCTTCGTTTTAAAGGGTCATCAATACGCCTAATATTACCATCAATGTTTTCCTACTTGATGAAATTCAACACTTGTAAATTGCTATTTTTGTATATGTATGATGCACTTTTATATAAATTGCTGTTCATTAGCCACAGGCATTTAGAATATATGGCGATATTAATAACACATGTTGTTGTTGTTGTTGTAACATATTTTAAAATGTGCTCAAACATTAAATGCGAAAGTTGATTATAGCTTTTCTGCAACTGTTAAATTCTACACCTGTTAAACATTTTATTTGAGTACTGTAAATGTATTTGCTTGCCTTCGTTCCATATTATGAGGGTAATGGAACGTTTTGGTATAGTATCAATCTGACTGAATATACGCTACGCTATGCTTCCATTGGACCCAGGTCATCATACGACGTTTTGGATTTAGGCTTTTGTTTTTAATTCTTGAGCGGGAGTATAAATACGGTCATTGACTCATTAAAAATGTGTCTCTGAAAGTTGCTTAGAAATTCAATTCATAGTCTTTCATTATATTCGTACCCTTATTTAAGGAGTATACGTCTAAAAGAATAATTTAACTGTGTTTTCGCTTTTTATGATTTGTGAATAAGTAAGTATCAGAGAACTTTAAAAAAACCTGGTTCGTATGTATTGGTCTAATGGTTTTCAATTGCAGCGAAAAAGAGATAAAAACAATAATTTCGTATGTAGAAAATCTTAAACTTGTAACAACAGTTTTACTGTCAACAAGAACCAGTGTATTACACAGGCTATTAAGGCGCTGAGAAAGTTTCTGTTCTAGACTGACGCACATTCCTCTACGTCGTTGTTTTCCGAGTATTCATTGTCTTTGGTTTATTCTAAGAATTATATATCGATTACACATTTATCTTCTTTATCGTTATTTCTATTTAATCCCTGTCGTCTAAATGGTGCCAGTGTTGTTTTTCCTGGAAGCTTCTTCGAAAATGAAATGAAAAGCGACGTGTGTTTATCTAACACTATAAAACTGTCTAGGGATCACCAAATAATGCAAAAAGAACTGTCTGATATTAAAGCAAATGCATTTGTTGCTGGTAATTACTATACAGTGTTTGTGATGATCAACGTTTTTTTCTTGTTTTCAATTTGTGTTCATATTCTTACCGTGAAAACGCGTCATACACAACAGAAATGGTTTTCTTTAATATTGTGATATGTTTGGCAATTATTTGGCTTATTACTACACAGTGAAATACGTACGTACCAAGGTTTGTTTGATTTAGAGATAATCACATGAAACGCACGTAAGAAAAAACGTTTTAGTCTTTGTGTAATATTTCCTCTGAAACAAAACCAGGGTTGTTCGAACTGTCTTAAATTATCATATTTCAAAACGAAAGATCAAATAAAAAGGTTCCAGTATACATTCCTGTAAAGCATTTCTGATCTTTGAAAGTATGCGCTTCCAACTTATAAAGCATTGCAAACACATTTGAAATTCAATATAAATCTATTGTGTATCGGTGTCGTAAAAACAACCAACAGTTTTAACAGATTTTCTAAAATTGCTATGTAGCGTTTTACTTGTGTTGTTGATTCTAGCCATTTTCTTTACATTATATATTTTTGTATATCATTTAGGAACATTTAATTGTTTCACCAGAAACCGTGAAGGAGCAGCTTATAAAAGCCAGTCCTCTACAGAATACTGTTTTTACTTTTTGAAAGACTGCTTTAAAAAGAAGTAATGTAGTTTGGTACTTTGAAACGTCTGTTGGTGATAATCAATAAATGCTATTTTCATGGTTAGCGAGCCTTTGGATGACTTTAGGACGACCTACACAGTCGTTTTATAGCGTCTTATTTCAGGAATGACATGCACAATCTATAATTAGTGGTCTTTTGTTAAATGCCTTTCTTAAAACGTTCATTTGTCTCAGACAAAAGAAGAAATGGGACAGGTTTACGTATATAAAAGCCGATTTTTTAAAATAAAAAGCAAATGTGTTTGATATAAGATACATTTTGAGATATCAAGTGTCTTTTTCACTGCCTATCCCTGTTAACTTACTTTCTACTTTTAGCAATGCATACCGGACTGTTATACGGGTGTATCGTCTAACGTTAAGAGTTTTTGAAAACCTTTAACGCAGTAACAGCTTGTGTTAATATCAAGGATGGAGAAGATATCTTGAGGGAAACAACGTAAAAATTGAGCACACCCATGCTCTGACAATCAATACACTGAACAAACAGTATCACACAGCCCACACTTTCACTGACAACTGTAAATTGTAGATTAAAAATTCTCAGGTTTTGTAGACTTGAATGACGATGGAAATTCACCGGCAGATTTACTGAACTGAAAACAATATTAAAACGGTCTCAGATAGCTTATTGTATTTACAATGAGACGCGTTTACAAAATAAAATGAATATATGTCACTCTTAGTTCTTATTTTCTTCACATATAATCTGAGAATCTGCATATACAACATTTCTCACCCAAACATTGTTCATTAAAGCCATTAGCTACCGATGGTTTCTGGTACATGACATTCAACGTTCAGCGGGCTTATTGTGCTGTTTAGTATAATTTCAACTATGACTGTATCTATTACACATATCGAAAGAAGTGATCTTACTTCTTTACTTATAAAACAAATTATGCCATTATTGCTATTCATTAGCCCGTCTTGTTCATCTACGATGAGTTTTCAAATTTCCGCTAAATGACTAATTATAACTATCTGAGTGGGTTTAGACCAGCTGAGATTCTGTTTGCCATTAGTCCGGGAAATGTTCTATAAAATTATAATGTGATTGTTTTCTAGAAGGTAAATGGTACAACTATATTCATTGCTGTCTAGAAAGTCGTTCTCAATACAAGATCATATAAAAGTGTTATTCGATCATCAGTGTGTTACCACTCCGAGCATTTAATTTCTTCTCATATCCTGAAATATTTCTAAGAATCATTAACACACATTTCTTACACAATTCCAATAATGCCATCAAGGAAATTTCAAAGAGGGTTCCTTGTCACATTCGTCGGCAACATGTAGCAGTTTTGAATACATTTAGCAGACTCAACATTGTTCACATAAAAAGCCAAATTTTCAAACTTTCAAGTTACAACAGTTTTAGTGTTCATGTAACCAGTATCCACAGCAACAAGTGTTGGATGTACTTCTGGACAATATCACCACAATGTACTTTCTTTTCTTTTGAGATTACGAAATATATGACGAATATTGAACACATTAATTCTAAGATTTATTTGAATGTTTCTTGTTAACCTTTTATCTGCACCTGTAGAGAAAGATGTTCAAATTATAGAAATACCTTCAAGAGACTACTGAGGTCAATATGAATTTGACTTGGTAATAGATTTTGTATGTACAAGTCGTTACAAACATTTTGAATTCTTTAGAGCCATTTTTTTGAAGCATGTGGCATGCTTTAAACTGTCGAGCACAGATACACCATTTCGTCTGAGATTACGTTGCTTAAACCTGATAGTCCATCTCTTAGCTAATCGGAAAGGCTAGTTTTTATTTTGTTCTAAAAACTGCAAAATACTGTTTCTTAAGTACGTATCTTATTATGAATTTAAAAATTATAAAGACATTTATATTCAAATTTACCATTTACATAGTGCATCTCTAACATTCCTTTCTATAAAAGCTAATCAATATCATGTGGTACGTATCAAACTACGGTCAGTATCTCCCTAAAGACCAGTAACATAGAATGAAATTGAAATTTGAAACTCGGCTAATAGCTCACACAATATCTTGTTATACTCCATTTATAGACAATACTTAATCGAGATGAAATAATCGATTTCAAACTACTTTATGGCGTTAAAAAAGATTTTTCCTAAGATATTAACATTTTCGTAATTGGCAGTCATTTTCCGACATCTGACGTTGTAATTCGATCATGAAGCATGTTGAAAACCTTACAAATTGTATTTGACGTGTTTTTGGCGTCGGTGCTATCCGATAAAAAACAATCGGAATGCATGACGTTATGTACAATAACCAATAAATTAAAATGGTGAGTATTATGTTAAAGCTCCATACATGTAATTGTATATTTGATGGCACAATTCTTCACTTTCTCCCTTCTATATTATGATTAATTAATATTTTTATCTATTATAAATATAAAAATATAGAACCATTTCATATCGCTGTTGCCATGACAATAGTCTTCGAGACATTTTATTCTAATGTGATGTGATTATCTGTGCGGGGAAATATATCGACTATCTTGTTTTTACACATTTTTGGCCTGGGGACTGAAAGTCCCCTAGGCCTAAGTTAGCATACCACATTTCAAACACTGCAAGAAATTTAACTGTGCTATGTGCGAATAACAACTGTAAACATGCGCTTTGGGAAAGTAGTGCAAGACAGACAAGATCAAACTTCTGTTTGAATGTCTCATATAATAAGAACATATTACAAATAAAAAGAGTGCATACAACTTCAAACGATTACAGGAACGTATATAGCGTAGGGGCTGCATTACACATTTTTTCTGTTTTAGAAATTAATGCGCTGTTAGCTGATTACGGAAGATAATCATATGCATATCACGGAAAAGTACGGATATTTACGGAAACGTACGGAGCTCGATATAAGAGTTTGTAGTTTGATTTTCAAATTTCCGATGTTATTTCATTGACAACTTTGTTATTTACGAACGATCACATATATAGTTACCTAAAAATAAATTTCTTTAAAAAAAAAGATATATTTTACGTACATTCCCGAGAAGGAACTCACGTGATCAAAATCACCCGCCATTTATCGAGGACGCTACATGTTATAATATATGGCCATTTTCCTCCGTGTTTAAATGCCACTTTCATGGCAGATTGTCATTCGTTAAAATGACCCACTGCATGTGATTTTTATCCAGATTACAGGTTTCTATGATAAAATCTGAAATGTCAGCTAAAATCATTATCTTGATCCAGAGCATTCATTATAATTAATTTAATGTTTGTCTGAAAGGTTCGCAAACCACTGATGTATGAGGATGCTCACAGTGGTTAACATGCTGCTTTTTTTAGCTATTTTTTGTTTGTAAATAGTTAGATCTTCGAAATAAGGATAGCCGTGTAAGACGTGAAAGACAGGAAATCACGACAAAAAGTAACTGTTTTTAAAAAAGGTCTTTCAAATAGTACTATATAGATGGCGATTTGAAAAGGAAACAGTAGGCCTAGAGGCTACATTAGGTCAGATGATCCTATTGCAGTCCGGCTCAGGGATTGGCTGAAAAAAGTACAGGGAAAACCGTAAGATTAAATGAGGCATTACCTGATTGGTAGAAAAGGTTGTGTTTACAAATGAAAAATACTCATTTGAAAAATAAAATACAATGTCTTCTGCACGCGAATGAATATTTTAGGACTGGTTATCATAATAGATAACACTGAAATCGCCATATGAATAGAATGTAAAAAAAATGGGTTGGTTAAGCCCATATAAAAACAGCATTTTCTGGTGTCTGAGAGACCAATCTGTTCGAAAAAAGCAATTTCATTGGTCAACACTCTATAGGTGAGTATGATACAGGGTCACCTTTTGACTAGATTTACAATGTAAGTAAATGGGGAAAACAATAGGAGTATCTGACCATTAAAAGGATAGTATGAATTTAGTGGTATCGTGCCTATTTCCAATTGCCTCCCTTGATTTGAGCATGCGCAGTAAGTAGCATTCCTAACGACCACCGACTACAAACGCTAGAAGCATTTCGAAAAGGCGAAAAGATGGCAAATATACAAATAAAAGAAGGCGAATTCACGTCAACAATTTATGGGATGGTATGTTTCTCATATAGAATGCGTTATTATGTAGCTACTCGTCAAAGTTCATGATTACAGGGTTTCCACTGGCCCTTATTTTTCTTTGGCCACAATTATATACCAGTACGCAAGGGGTGGGTCCGAGAGGGGTGTCCCCCTGTCCGGGCCGTTGATTTGTTTTTATTATACAGACCAAAGACACCATTTGAAGTATGCTGAATACTTGTATTAGCTGACTTTTATTAAGGCCAGAAACATATATAATTCTTGTGGCCTTGGAAGCTATTAATGCCCTGTCATATTCATTTTACTTGTAATTAAAAATTATCTCAGTCCCCAAGAAGCTCCTGGAAGTTAGCCTTTAAACACATTCCAAAGCCTTTCCTGACATGTAGTTGACAAATAAAGAAGCAAAGTCTGTTGTGCATGATGGTTCTGAACAGTCATATCAGCATTTAATATTACTACCAACTTTATTGTTATATCTATTTTTTTATAAACACAATAGCTTTATAATCAATTTTCATCATTTTATTTTAATATGTAGTAAAATACAATCGTTAATTGAAAATATCGTATTTATATATTTCTGTTTAGTCTTTTTAACATCGTTTTCTTTGAAGAAATAAAAGAACCAGGATCGGGAAAATATGTGACAAACGAAAATCGACGATTTTTGGCTCACAATTTCACATGTAACGTATCAAATAATTGCAAGAAATCATTCTGAAACGCTTTAATTGATAGAAAGTTACGTTTTCCAAACAAGCTACCAGTAAATTTATCAAATCTTCAAGTTTTGTCAACATTTTGTCAAAATAGGGAAAATATATTTTGATTCGGGCCGAAACGGACAAAAAAGTGCTCTGTAACCTCTCACGATTTATGATATCAAACAATAAAAAGCTTTAATTTACCAGACAAATTTAAGTATTGAGTGAAATATTGTTATTATGCTGCGAAAAATGGCCGAGACTTTTGCAAAGAAAAATAATCATTTAATCGTTCTAATTATACCAAGATAATCTGGGCGAACGCGTCTATTCTTTAATTTCAGTCATAATTTACTAATGATAATTTGACATCCGATGTAATTCATTGTTCCGACGATCCGACTGTAGAAACATGGTTTGTTTGTGAGATGTCGTCTGGTCACCTGCTATTAAATAAATGACCGCGCATTGGTTTGCATTAATCTTTGCTCCGCCCACACGTGGGGTATACCCGATGATTGGTGATTATGCAAGCATCAATTATTTTGACAGCTTGTGACGTCTTCAGGCAATCAACTTTTAATCCGCATCAATTACGTAACATAACGTGGTCACCAATTAGGCTGTATATTGCTATTTCCGGGCGTCCAATTATACGATTAGCGGACGTAATATTGATGATACAGGTATTTTCTGTTTATGAAAAAAGATATTCGCAGGGAAGACTTTTTTTTTGCCACTTATGATTTTTTTTCGCCAATTACGAATTTGGCGAATTGCAGCGGAAACCCTGTGATTATGAGGTCTCTGAAGCTTCCGGGTTAAATCGTACCCAAGTCAAATCGTACCCAAGTCAAATCGTCATATATGGCCCAAAATATGCACCTCTGCACATATGTGTCCATTAGTAGCCATTCAATGTCTTGAATTACCAAAGGTTACCAGGTTACTACAGTATCTTTCTATATAATTCTTACTGCTTCCATTGCAACGTTGGGCAGTCGAAACTATCCCCGGTTTTAACCGCGGGTTTTAACCTGTTAAAACGGCCTTGGTCAATACTCCAAAAGTGGTCAATACTGGATGATTGGTGGACAATTGAATTTTTTCTGATAATTTTAGTTATTTTAATGGAAAAAATGAACTAATAGATCTACTTCATATTGATGATAAACATGACAGTCGGCTTAATCCACTGGTCTATACCTCCAAAGTGGCCATTCAGTATAAGTTAATATCGGCTGTTAATTCTATTGTGGCCAATTGAATATTTTGTTTAAGTGCCTAGGTAAAATATCCAATTTAGAAGTCAAGTAAATAAAATGTAAGAATTCAAATAAATAATTAAAGGTATTGCTCTGTTAAATACTGTTTGGTCAGTACTGGTCAATTGATACATAACACTCTTTTGAACTGAGTGCTGTTTCTTGATGATGTTACTTAAACTGTAAACATACTGTTGACATTGTCCTACTGGAATTACACAAGTGTGAAGTGTGGCAGGTTAATTGCTACCAGGGCACCCTAGGTGTGAATAACACCTGCAAAGGAGTCCAACTGTTTTGATAGCAAATATACCATTCCTCCTGACAGTTAATCAGTCTCTTAGACCTATAATTTTGAATTGACCACAGTACAATTCATTTGGATTCAATGAAAAACATAATTCTCAACAAAATATTAAATGGCCAATATAATTATTTTATGTTTAAACTACATGTATCATGAATAAGCTATCAAGTTATTATGAAAGTTTAGATAGTAACCTAAGGAAGATTTAAGTGATAATAGACATAATTTTTCAATTGACCGGTAATGACCAGTATTGACCGCCGGCCCGGTCAATACTCATATTGAGCGGTCGATTGCCAACATTGCCATTGTAAACAAAATAGTTTTTTCACTTGGAAGAAAATGACCAGTATGGTGTGCATTAATGTAAATGTCACAGTTCGGACTTAGTTCACAATTGGGGAAAATATGTGTAAGCGGCCCGGTAGCTCAGTCGGTAGAGCATTTGCCCTGTAAGCGAAAAGCCCTGGGTTCGAGACCCGGTCTGGCTGCACATTTTTCTCACCCTGTGACATTTGGCGCCCAACATGGGACTGTGACTGGATATATACTTCGAGATCATGTTTACCTTGTTCTCTTAACCCGTACGAAATTCGAGGACGAATTTCAATATGGTGGGGGAGTATGTCACAGTTCGGACTTAGTTCACAATTTGGGAGAATATGTGTAAGCGGCCCGGTAGCTCAGTCGGTAGAGCATTCGCCCTGTAAGCGAAAGGCCCCGGGTTCGAGCCCCGGTCTGGCTGCACATTTTTCTCACCCTGTGACATAAAGTTAAATAACAAATACACAAACTGATGTAAAATTACCTATTTAAATTTACAACTGTATTCCATTCAATAACCTGCCAGTATTTTATGAAATTCAAAGTATTTTCTAAAGTAGTCATGCATCAGTGATGACCTTTATATTTTTGAAACAAGGACTAAGTACTGATGTCCACTACTTTAGTTTTTCAATCTCCCATACTGCTCACATGACTCCGATTTTAGTTTGTGTTACCTCATTAGCCAAACAGAAACATGAAACATCATAGGTTACTGCTACTGTGAATTAATGTATTGTCAAAAAGTTAGACCATTTAATCAGGGATCAGGAAATTTTGAAATCTCAATCGGTCCGACAAGCTGAGGGTACATTGTCACAAAGAAAAAAAATGAAAAATTTGCACATAATTTATATATTTTTCAACCAGCTTTCCATTGTTGTGCATGATCATGGAACGGTTAAAGTATTTAGTTGCCTCCTTTGGATTCCAAAATGTTTCCAAAAAGGAAAATGTTTATCTACTTTCATTATTGATTAATAAATTTCACGAGTCGATAGAATAAATGTGCCGTTCACGTGGAGCGTTCCATTTTCTAAGGGATAAACTTAACATAGTTTTTGCCATAAAAAAATAAGAAATGGAATTTCTAAGTAGTAAGAAAAATATCGAGCCAGTTTTCATAAATAAATATAATAATTTCCATGTGATTTTATCATTGAAAGTGTGTTCAATTTCGATTAGAACTGATTAAGTTCAAAGTCACCCCCACAAAGTCTTGAAATAATCCATGTGTTAGGTATAGGCTATTAAATTTTGTCGTATGGTTTCATTTTGAATATTTTTTTATGTCTATCGGGTTGTCAGTCCGATTAACATCCTCTGTTGGCTTGCACTTCCGACTTTTGGAAACATTTTCTACCGGTTGCCAGTCTGGTTATTTGTTTCTTTTGGGTTCCAGTTATTATTCTCCCAATTATCCAGAGCCGGTTTGCCATTTCAGTCATTTGATTTTTTTAACATCGCAAATATGTTGCGTTGTGCCATTTTAACAATAAATCGAAAGGCATTGAATGCCGGAACATGATACATTATATAGCCGGCACAATTTGAGTAGTAAAAATTAACTCTTGGGTTTTATTTTTAGCTCGACTTTTCCATGAAAAGGGGAGCTATCCTACTCACCCCAGCGTCGGCGTCACACCTTGGTTAAGTTTTTCGTACCACCCCACTTTATTTCAAAAGTATTGGAGGTATGGCTTTGAAACTTACCATACTTGTTTACCATCATAACCTCCATCTACAGACAAGAGTACATAACTCTGTCAAGGTTTTTGGCAGAATTATGGCCCTTTTTTGACTTAGAAAGTGTATTGAGCTTGGTTAAGTTTTTCGTACCACCTCACTTTATTTCAAAACCATTGGAGGTATTGCTTTGAAACTAACCATACTTGTTTACCATCATGACCTACATCAACAGACAAGAGTACATAACTCTGTCAAGGTTTTTACAGAATTATGCCCCTTTTTTACTTAGAAAATACTTTGAATATGGGTAAAATCCACTTATTGCCTTAACCCTTTGAGATATTGCTTTGAAACTTTGAATGCTTGTTTACATCATTACCCCCATCTGTAGGCAAGAGAAGGTAACTCTGTGAGGGATTTGTTTTAAAAATTAAGCCCCTTTATCGACTTAGAATCTTGGTAAAGTTTTTCGTACCAGTCCACTTTTTGACTAAACTGTTCGAGATATTACTTTGAAAGTTTGAATACTTGTTTACCATCATGATCCCAAAACATGGGCAGGAGAAGGTAATTCTGTCAAGGATTTTATGTGAATTATGGCCCTTTTTGTCTTAGAAACTCAGTTAAAATTTTCATTCTTGTCCACTTGTTGACTTAACCATTTGAGATATTACTTTGAAAGTTGGAGTACTTATGTACCATCATGAGACCTATCTGTAAGCAAGAGAAGATAACTCTGTGAAAATGTTTCTTGATTTGTACTTAGAAATTCCTAGTTAAAGTCTTGTGTGCCCTTAACTGTCAAAGTTTTGTTTTATTGGCAAGCACTAAAAAAGTCGAGCGCGCTGTCCTACTGACAGCTCTTGTTTAATAATTTCTTTCATCTTGTCTTGTTTTCTTACCAGTCAAAAGTACACGTGGACCGAATCGTCTTTAATTAAACCATAATCATACATAATGACAAGTAATGTTGGAACAGTTTGGTCATTTCAAAGTGTAGGTAATGATAAGGGGCCTAAAGACAATTGGTCCGGCATAAAGTCAATCGGAGAGCTCTGCAAACACATTCATAAAATCCTTTAATCAATAACGTGTTGGCGATGCCTGAGGTATTGTAGAACTGGTGTGTTGGACCAGTTAGGTAAAGACCGCCACGGGTTATTAACATGACACGTTTATTGGGGTATTGGATAGGTGCTAATAACACAGATGCTATGTGTAATTACACAAGCAACTTCTTTTGTCATATTTGAGCGATTTTATGGCTTTTTTTTTTTTAAATCTCGGACCTATTTTTAAGCAACTTTTGGTGACATGAATTGGTCCAGCAAGTTGAAAATCGGTCCAGACCGGCAAATTTTCGGTTTTCCTGATCCCTGCATTTAATGATGATTTTTATTTCATAGTCACTCAGTCAGCACCTGTCTTTCAGGTCATGTTCAAGCATTAATTTAGCAGATTACAGTGTTCCCACTCAGTATTTTTTTCAAGGGTATACTTACCCCCTGGACACAAAAAGAAGGGGTAAATCACAATTTTTGGGGGTATGAAAATTATATGATAGACAAGCAGCGACCGTTTAAGATTTTTACAACCCGCAGCAACCGCTTGTTATTAAACCGTTTCGGGTACTTTTCCCGACTTTTAACACTACTTGTAGTTGTTTCAGTACTTGTGAATGTTACCTCTTCACTTTGTTGTTGGGCATCATTTATTTTATTCACCGTGAAGCAAAACACAATGCTTTGTCTGCCACATTTTCGCAGACGAAGCCCGGATCAATACAATTGGTCACACTTTTAAAGTGCTAATATTAATTCCCAGAGCATTCAAATATGAAACCCGTCTACATTTCATGACGTCAACGGTAAATCACAGGCAGTTACGCCGACCGATTGGCCGAGAAAGTAGAATTTCCATGATCTATTTTTAGAACATACTGAGGGTTTTCCAGCTGAACCTATTCGTCCTCGGCATTTTCGTACGCGCGCGATCTCGCACATGGTGAAAATTATTTGCGCGATATTAATTTTTTTTGCGTGATTTACGTAATAATTTACGAGAGTGGGAACACTGAGATTAAATAAGTAATGTACATAAATATCATACATAGTGATCATGTAACAGTATATTTTTCACAGATTCGAGAGTCAAGATTCAGTGAAGCTGTTCAACTCCTTAGTAACCAGTTGCAGACTCATCAGAGGGTAATTCTTTTTATTTTCATATGTTCACAACATGTACAGAAATGATATTATTACAATTAATCATATATGATATTGTATTGTATAATCCCCACTTTATGTGCATCCACAGTACATTTTATGACTGGAAACCTTAACAATATAATATTGCAGTTTATATCTTTGCCTTCTCTGATTTAGCTAGTCACTTAGTCAGTAACACTGCACACTAAAATGCTTTAAACTCTTACTGACACTCTTTAGTGACTGTCCTACACATTGAAATTGTTGTTCGCCGCTATTTGTTAAAGTATTGGCATTTAAAGCACATGCTATTTGGAAGACTTCATTTGTTGTAATGTACTGTTTTGCAAACTGTCTTTACTAAGCCAATACAACATGTAACACATAGCACCTCTTTACTACATATTAATGATATGTTAAATGGATTTTTATCTCTGAAATGTGACTTTGCTCATGTTAACTTGATAGTTGCATGATGATGTTGATCCTAAGACCCTTCCAGTGACAAACCATCTGTTGATCTCCAGTCAATTGAATTGAGTAATGTTACTAATTTTATTTCTATGATTCTTGTTGTATTTCAGTCAAGAGCAGCATTGTCTCTGTTGGGATACTGCTATTATCAGATGCAGGATTTTGTGAATGCTTCTGACTGCTATGAGCAGCTGTCTATGATGCACCCAGAGATTGAGGAGTATAAACTGTACTACTCTCAGGCTTTATACAAGGCCTGTCTGTATGCAGAAGCCATGAAAACTGCCTGTCAGATTGATAATCCTGCAAGGCAAGGGGAGGTAAGTTTGCAGTTTTTATAGTTGGTTTAATAAATTAAAACATTTTTGGAATTCTAGTTCTGTAGATACATATATTTGATAATTTAGGAATTTTTACTGCACATATTATTTAGCTCCTTTATATTTAAAAGAAAGTCAGGCTTTGTAAAAGTAAATTTACAATTAATGTGGGCAAAAGTTCAGGAAAACCAGTATTTTATGCTCCATGAAGCAGAGTAAAAACCTGTTACATTTCAGATGGTTGAAATGGGAACACATGAAATAAGTATTTTTGGTTACCTAGTTTTGTTATGTTTGTTGTTCTATTGCTTCTCAGACAAGGTTTGATGGGGGTTAGAATTTATTTTGTGGTTGGTCAATCTGAAAGTGTTTGTATTGCCAATTATTTCTTTAGTTGCAGTTGTTCTTGATACACATACATTTATGGTATTATCGTGTAGAGCAGATTTTTGTGAAATACTCTAAGTGCCTCAGCATGGCAGAAAATATTATCTTTGAATTGATTTAATTTTGTTCACTATCCAGATAGTTTGTCATCTTTAGTGACAGTGTTAGTCTTGTTTTGTTTTAAAGTTTAATTTCAGGGTTGTAAAAGTACCCTCTGTAATTTTAATTAGACAGAGAATAGTTCTTTAGCTAATGTTAAAAGTTTTCACAGTTGACTACAGATGATTTGTTTAGTTGGAGATGTTACAGTTCTCATTGATACAGTAAAAACATTTTGCATACTGTATCTTTTTAACTGTAGTAGTCTATAGACTCAGGTTTTTTATATGGAATGTTTTCATTAATAAAATCACAAGGAAAACAGTATTTGTATTGTCAAAGTATTTCTAAGTAATATGTAAGTTAATCAAATATATATATTTTGTTTTTTCTATTTTGCTTACACTATAAGGTGATCAAACTGCAGGCTGCTATCAAATATGGGGAGGAGGATTTACCGGGAGCTAAGGTAAATAGTTCATGTACATCTATTTAAAGCGACTGCACTCCAAATTCTTAGTAAATTTTAATTTTTTGGTAAAATCAATATATATTCAATTTGTCAGCATCAAGATTATTTTCTTTGTGTAAGAGCTAAAAATAAAGGTAGAAAAAAAATATTTACCCGAGCCAGGTTTTGAACTCGGATCTTTGCGCTTACAAAAAATTTACAGGGGCTTAACCTACTACACTACGGAGTCAGCTGCTTTAATGCGAGTTAAAAATATTGATATACCAAAGAGCCCACCCCGTTAGTCACGGGGTGATATTTTCTACAATAAAAGTAAGCAAAACAACACATTTTAATTGTTTCTTTTGTTAGAAAACTTGTCACGTTATCATAATACAATGCCCCTGATACAGTAATGACAATTGTTTTCTTGAAATTGAAAATTTTCTTTTTTTATCGTAACTTGTCCATCTGGAGTGCAGTCGCTTTAACACACAGTGTGGTACAACTTATTTTTTCATATCATTCAGAAATACTATTTTGATTGTTGTATGATAGAGAATAAGTTGACAGCTTTTCAGTGTCTGAGTGGTTACCATTCTGACCTGTCAGTCAAGAAGTTATAGATTTTATTCTTTGCTGGAAGTCTGTACTTGCAAAATGACCTGATCACATTTCATGTCTGTTATTTAGGATTCTTGTATATATCAGTAAACTGTTTGCACATCTTTCAAATATATAGCCTTCTGTATTTTCAGAGTTTAGTGGAGCAATGTCCAACAGATGACCCTGATACAGAAATCAACCTTGGCTGTCTCCTCTTTAAGGTCAGTAAATAACAAGTAGTGTCAAATATAGGTTTACAAAACAGTCTGATAGATGTAAATATGTGGTTTTTCCTAACACTCTAAAAGTCATAAGTAAGCCAAGGCATTTACGTATGTGTATTTGCAGTATTTTACTGAACTGTCATGGAACAGAATCAGAACAGAGCTAAGTAATCTACATAATCACAAACATATAACAGAGGTTTCACCATAACCACTTTTTACAAACTGTCTGTTTAAGAAGAGGGTGGTACAGTCTACCGGTATTATTCAAAATGGTAACTTGAGTTTAATCTGGACAAATGCATGCCAGTCTCCCACTTTCGATGTACTCAAATGAAGTGATGAGAAATGTCAATATGATAATATCCAGATGAGCTAAGCCCTAACATAGGAGACAGAATGTCTGGTGATACAATCAAAACATGACACATTTGTTAAATAATCGCAAAATTTAGTTGAATGATTTCAGCTTTCTTTTTGCATAGAATTAGAAGTTTATGAACATCACTACATATTATTGATCTAGCAATGAGTCATCAGTATGTAACTTGTTGTACCGTACAGGAACATCGTTTTGAGGAGGCATGTACCAAGTTTACCACAGCTATACAGATACTGGGATACAAGTCTGATCTCTCGTACAACATTGCGCTTTGTCATTATATGATGAAGCAGTATGCACCTGCTCTTAAACACATAGCTGACATTATAGAGAAAGGAATAAGAGAACATCCAGGTATACAAGTACCTTTTAGTCTGCTGTTTGCTGGAAAATGGTATCATATAAAAAAAAATCTTGGAGAATTTATCAGTTTTAAACACCATGGGTGTCATAGAAAAAAGGAGTATGCAGATACTTTCATGTTCTATCAAATCTGTGGGTAAATGTTTTGCATTTAATTAGATTAAATTGCAGCAATTTAAGCACATCAAGGTAAAAGGTTTTAATTTTAAAGGCATATGAGTGATATCAGGAAGCAAGGATTTAAGGAATATCACATTTTCAGTGCTTAGTTGATGTCAGAGTAGAAGTAGCAGTTAGGGATATTTCTGTTCAAACTTGCTTCTGGTGTTATGCTTTAAGAAAGACACCATAGGCATTGAATAAAATGAATATAACTAAGTAGATTTCTTTCCAAATTTGTGATATACTATTCACTTGTTTCCATTATACCAAGAAAACTGGCATGATATTGTACCTGTGTTTCTGTAAGGGAGTAAAATGCAATTGTTTTCCATTGAACACAAAAACATTTAAGTAAAGATTTTCCAATAAATAACTATGTGGTATGGTATGTGTACTTGAAATAAACAGATGATGCAAAACTAAATATCTGTGTTGACATACATATTCATACATTTTGTAGAGTTGAGTGTTGGCATGACTACAGAGGGTATAGATGTACGCAGTGTTGGAAATTCTCTCACCCTTCATGAGACAGCCCTCGTAGAAGCTTTTAACCTGAAAGCGGCGATAGAGTATCAACTGAAGAACTGTAAGTTAGGTTTACATTCTGTAACAGATGTTCAGTAGTGGTAAAATCATTAGTTAAAAGAATAAGATCTAAGTCAAGCAGTTCACAATTTGGAAACAGTGTATAGTTTCTTGAAGGTTGGTTAAGTGCATAGTTTAACATTTATTGATACAACTGAAACACACAATTCCGTTTTGATTAATTCCAGTTGAGGCTGCATGTGAAGCATTGACTGATATGCCCCCAAGAGGTGAGGAGGAACTGGATGCTGTTACCCTACACAATCAGGCACTGATGAACATGGACAATGATGCCACCCAAGGCTTTGAGAAACTTCAGTTCCTTCTCCAGCAGAATCCATTCCCTCCAGAGACATTTGGCAATCTCCTCATTCTGTATGTAAAATATGAGGTAAATGTTCCTTACATATCTTAGCTTTTCAAAGAAAATTCTATATTGATAATTTCATACATTTTATACTGTTCGTTTACCAATGTATCAGTTTTCTGGTTTTACATTTAGCACTTTACTTAATTCATTCATTACATCAATTTACTGTACATTTTTAATTACCTCTTGAGCTCATGTTAGAACTGGCTAAAAATCAACTATGTGATGCCCATGATATAACTGGAAGACGGATTGAAAGTGACACTTACTCACATTAATTGAAAATTACCAAGTATTACTAATTACTGTTGAAAGGATCTATAAAGTAAGTTGTTAAGATAGTTACAAAAAAAACAATAACTCCAATCTTAAACATATTATTGTTTTATGTTTCAGTACTATGACCTAGCAGCTGATGTTCTGGCAGAAAATGCACATCTTACATACAAATACTTATCAACTGTGAGTATTTGCAAACATTATTATTTTTACAGAAAAGTATATTTTCATAGATAAAAGTATACCAAGTCTGATCAATACCTTGTAAGTGATTTATTCTGTGGGTGCTAAATTCAGTGGCTTTGTAAATATGGGGTTTGTCTTTACTATTGCAGACTTTATTTCTACAGCATTATCACTGATTATAGATTTGATTTAAGTACAGTTGAAAGTAAGAAACTTTAATATTGACACCAGAAAAACCCACTTGTATGGTACTCCAGTCAGTGTTAGCACCATACAGTAAAAGGAACTAATAATACATGTATTACACTGATGAAAAGCTGTTTCATTCATAATTTAGACCATATATAAAATATTTCAATCACAGGTTTATCTGTCAGACAACAAAAACTGTGATACCATTAATGTTCATTGGTTCGGTACACTATCATAGACTTTGTTGATTTGTTTGTCTACAAACTTAAGATCTTAAAGAAGAACCATCCAACAGCACAATAGAATGGTATCCTCAAATTAGGATACCCAAGAAATTGCATTCTATTTATTTCACAGTAGTAATGTTCTATAAAATTTTAGTGAATTATAAAAAAGTACCTGTCTTGATAGCAATCACCTACTAGGAATGATTCTTGGTTTGACAGCCTCTTAAAGGATTGAGAGTGTATAGAGTTTAACATACAAGTTTATCTTCTACCAAAACATAATGATGAATAGATAAAAACAATCTGAATTTTTGATGTCCTGTGGGGAAAAAGTGATTTTTCGCTTTATGTGAACAAATACATAGACTGAGTAAGAACAGCATCAATAGTGTATATGAATAAGCATCTAGAATTTTATGCAGATATTCAGTCAAAATGGTTGTAAAAGAATATCAAAGCTGTGAGGCTTGCTCTTAAACATAGTCATCAGCAAAATATTGATTTACCTGCAAGCTACAAACCATTTATTTCATTTTTGACACTGCTGACTGTTCAGTGTTGGTTTCAAGAACTTTCTCTAAAAGTTTTACTCATGTATTTTCAATGCATTATATTTTCAGAGATATGCAAGTATTTTATGATATCAAGTTAGATTCAATTTGATTCTAAGTATTGTACTGTTTCATTGAAGTTTGAAATTTCATTAACATGTTAAAACTTGTTTAAGTGTTATTAGTCACTTACCATTGAAGTTTCTGTTCTGTTGAAAGTGTTACAATGTCAAGTTATTTGCCAGTCCTCAGGTTAGAATTGTTGTTATTTTGTTAATCATTGTTTCAGATTGTAGTATAGAATTGCTCAGTCACATTCATGCCATGTTGTAGTTACTGACAGTAAACTTCACCAATGTCACAAATAGTTAAGAATTCTTGAAAATGCCATAGTAGTCCTTTTCACAGTAAATTCTTGCCTCTTGTAAATTGCTTACATGTATGTAACTCACATGACTTTTTGGTGTGTGTATTATTATTGGTATTTACCAAAAGTCATGGTATTGCCTGTCATAGAGAATTGTATTCAGGTTATTCAATATATAGTAAGTTTTGTTACCACCTGACTGCTTCATTATAAAGCTCAAAAGTTGCTAAATACTGTTATATGTTTTCCATATAACATAAGTGGATACTTTGTTTTATTAAGCATCTAGGTTTTGTTAGGTTTATTATTATTGCAAAGTCAGTTTGTATCATTACAGTTGACAGTAATCTAGTGTGGATTAATAAGTAAATGACATAGTATCTTGATTAAAAACATAATGAACAACTTTAAGACATTGCAATTATATACTATTTTATACATTGAGTCCATAATTTAGACAATGTCTAAACTTGCAGTAGATGTGCAAAATTGAGATTAACAATACTTTATGCATACTTATTAGACCATTTTCCTGATCATATATGTCATATATAAAATTTACTAACTTGTTTGTATTCTTTCTCCCCCATTTTAGCAATTTAAGGCAAGCAAGTTGTTTTTCTTTGTTAACAACTCTTCAGATAGTTTATACTTTATGCCAGTTATATTGTTTGTTACATTATTGTTCCATTTAATTGTTACAGATTTTTTTTTAATTTAATGCCACACAAACTATTAAGTAGAAAAAAATATTACGAAAGAAAATAAGAATATGTTTTATATTGTACACATTTATACATAATACTATGTAGTCTTCTATTAAAATGCATCAAGAGACATGTTTGTTTTAATTTCTACTAGATTATCAAGTACTGATTAGACAAATTGTTTATGTAAACTTAAACATTGAGAACTAAAGTAGTATATGCTAGAAGTGTGACTAGTTACTGAAACCTAATGATATTCTGTGCTGCTGTAAGTTTGTAAAGTCAAATGATGTACATGGTAAGTAAACGTCATTGTATTTTAGTTTTTGTTGAACCTTTTTCTTATACCAGTTACATGGAAAGGTCAAAAGAATGGAAAATAGTCATGTGAAAAAGGTAATATAAATGTTTACCCCCAAATATATGAAATGGCAGAGAATATTTGGGAATTTACCATATTAAAATTAGTTCTTACTTTTTGTAACAACCTTACTTTTTGTAACTTTGCAGTATTTATATGACTTCCTTGAAGCTGTGATAACCAGACAGACCTCTCCGGAGGAGGCATACAGAAAACTAGATGAGATGGCCACAAAACAGACAGAAACACTGAGAAAACTTACTAAACAGGTAACATGTATAATAGATAGTATAATCTGTTGTAAGATATTTTTAATGGAGTCTGGGGGCCCAGATTTATTTATACCAATGTTTAACTCTTGATTGCACAACAAGTCTTAAGAGCCATATTACGGTAATCACTCTTCAGAGTTACTGTAGATAGAATCAACCTGGAAGAGAGAGAGAGAGAGAGGTAATGTGGAATGATTATGTCTTGCCTTAGGACACTACCACTACATGGCACTTGTAGGGATCAAACCTGGAACCCAGGCCAGGTTGAGCTTGTTTCCAAGTCTATGCCTATTGCCATATTTGAAGTTGTTACATTTTGATGCACAAAGCTGAAAAGGTATTCTTAAATATATGTTTGGAATCTTCATGTATAAGCATATATATTACATGGAAGTATGTTAATATTGTATGTAGGTACAAGAAGCTCGTCAGAATCACGATGATGAGGCTGTAAAGAAAGCTGTCAATGAATATGATGAAGCATTGGAAAGGTAGGAAACAGTTTTAATATTTGTGTTACTGAATAAAGATGAATAGAATTCTATAAGTTACAAGATACCGAAACAAAACATTATACTCTATTCTCCTTTCACAAGTTATTCTGTTTTTGGTATTTGTAACAAGGATTGATAAGAAAATTATGAATAATAACTTAAATTGTATTACATATGCAACAGATTTACCAGAAGCAAATTATATCATATTTACTTTGATTTTCTGTTAAATGCTTCCATTAGTCAGTTGACAAAAGAAGAGAGAAATTTATTGTATGAAAAAAAACAGAAAGTGCGTAATGCTAACTGAATACTATTACTTAATAGGAAGACTATCATACACCAAAAAGGAACCAAATGTTAAAATGCTGTTCATCCTTTTTTCAACATTTAAAATTTGATATTACAGGTATATTCCAATCTTGATGCAGCAGGCCAAGATTTATTGGGACATGGAGAACTATCAACAGGTGGAGAAGATTTTCCGTAAATCTGTGGAGTTTTGTAATGAGCACGACACATGGAAACTGAATGTTGCCCATGTGCTGTTTATGCAGGAGAATAAATATAAAGAAGCTACAGGATTCTATGAACCTATTGTGAAAAAGAATTATGACAATGTAAGTTTACATGGATATCTTAACAATTGACTTGTGAGTACATTAAAAAGACATGTGTTGGAGCAATCACTTGTGTCAGAACTCATATTTATGCCCCTACTGGAAGGTGAGGCATATAAATCTGCTTTCGTCTGTCTGTCTGTTTATTAGGATGAGTTATAGTTGGGTTTTTGTTTTCATATTGAACCAGCAACACCTGAGCTATTGCCCTTGACTTAGTCAGAATTCAGGCATTCTATATGACAAGTTTATGGCATACATTGCTCCTTATGTAATTATGCACGCCAGGTATATATTTGCACATGTGGCTCTGTTTATAGACCAAATCTTGTCCGATCATTAACTACAAAATGATTTGGCCTAGGTTCCTCAAAACTTGTAGGTTGGTTGGTGATGACAATTAGATGACAAGGTCTGAGGTTATGGTCACAGTGATCTTCAGCAGAAAAAAACTTGTACAATCAATATCTAGAAAATGCATTTGCTAAGTATCCTCAAACTTTGTAAAATCAGAAATTAAGCATTAATCATGAAATTATTGAAAAACAATTCTGTAATATACAGACTGATGTGTCAAGACTTTATAAGTCTGACATGTTATTTGAAATGTGTTATTTGTAACTGTATGTTTATCTTTTCAGATCCTGAATGTCAGTGCTATAGTGTTAGCCAACTTGTGTGTAGCTTACATTATGACTAGCCAAAATGAGGAGGTAATTACTGACAAAACTTTTGTTCAGATTTTGCTGTTGTACGTTGTAATGTGAAAAAGTCTGTTTTAAGCTGTCCTCTTCATTATCTTAAGATTATGTTATCCCTTGTAAAATGCACATGTTTTTGTACTTTTCATGTTATTAAACTCATTCATTCAGCATATGAAAGCTTTGTGTTTTATAATAAGATCTATTTAATCTATAAAGTATCAGCACACATGTATTTGTTGTTTAGGCTGAAGAGTTGATGAGAAAGATAGAGAAAGAAGAGGAACAGGTGGCATATCAGGATCCAGAAAAGAAAATATACCATCTGTGTATAGTCAACCTTGTTATAGGGTAGGTATTTTTATGTACCATGTCTGTTGGCAGTGCACATTTTTTTTAACTTTTGCATGCAGGCTACTATCATGCACATATCTCAGAAACCAATTATAGGATTGATTTGAAAGTATACTAAAATGTTCAGGTGTATCAGACAAGCAATTTAGATAACTCTTAACACAATTTATTGCAAGTTATGGCCCTTGTTGGACATAAAAATTTGGTAAAACTATCATGTACATATTTCAGTAAGCACCCATGGGATTGATTTGAAATTTCATTAAAGTTTTCAGGGGGTATCAGACAATCAAATTAGAGAACTCTTCAATGAATGTATTTGAAATTATGACCGTTGTTGGACTTAAACATTCTGGTTAATGTTTTGTATGCAGGCTGTAAAATTTTAACCACTTCAAGCATTTTTAAATATACTATCAAAGTGTTTTGAATAGTCAAGCATGCTATCTTCTGACAGCTCTTGTTCACCAGTGCAGACCATTTGAGAAAAAAATTGCATTTAAGACAGCCCTTTACTGCTCAGTCTTAGGAATTTTTCATGTTTTTCAGTTTAGCACTAGTGCTTGCTAGGAACAGCAAGGAACAGTGGTTAGGTGAACTGCCCACATGTACATTACAGACATGTTGGAAAGGTCTTTCTGCCTTTGGTATATGTGTCTTTTGGGAATGTTATGTAGGGGGCATAATCATTTGTTTGTAATTGTGCTTATTAGGTCCACCCTCCTCGTTCGAGGTATAGTCGGTACGACCCGAGGGGGCATAATCACAACACAATATGCATTAATGTAGGACTTAAAATACATGAATAATTGTGAGTCTTAGCTAAAGAAATTGGATGTTTGATTTGATAAAGGGCTACCATTTTGCACAAAAGAATAGACTGAGCTATGTGAGTAAATTACTCCTTTTGAATACAGTTATGAACAATTAGCTCAATTGATATTTTTCAGCCTGACTAGTATTTAAAACAACATGTTTCAGTATTTAGCAGTTCTATACTGACCCTCTTGGTAACTATAAAAATAATCTCAGCCTTAATTAATGTCATTAAACTTCAAAACACCTTAATCTTTATCTTAAAATAAGCCTGAACAAGTTGTTGGACTAGGAAATACCTGTTCACTTGTGCTTTTTTATGAACTGCCAGCAGAATCAGTTGTTTTATAGAAATTTGCGGGGGGGGGGGGGGGGGGGGGGGGGGGGGGGGGGGGGGGGGGGGGGTGGGGGGGTTTTTTTTGTTTTTGTTGGGGTGGGGGGGGGGGGGGGTGGGGGTGTGGGGGGGTGGGGGGGGGGGGGGGGGGGGGGGGGGGGGGGGGGGGGGGGGGGGGGGGGGTTTTGTTTTTGTGTTTTTTTTTTTGTGGGGGGGGGTTTTTTTTTTTTTTTTTTGGGGGGGGGGGGGGGGGGGGGGGGGGGGGGGGGGGGGGGGGGGGGGGGGGGGGGGGGGGGGGGGGGGGGGGGGGGGGGGGGGGGGTGTTTTTTTTTTTTTTTTTTTTTTTTTTTTTTTTTTTTTTTTTTTTTTTTTTTTTTTTTTTTTTTTTTTTTTTTTGGGGGTGGGGGGGGGGGGGGGGGTTTCGGGGGGGGCCCGGGGGGGGGGGGGGGGGGGGGGGGGGGGGGGGGGGGAATTTTTTTTTTCTTTTTTTTTTTTTCTCCCTTTTAATTTTTTTTTTTTTTTATTGGTAGGAGGATGGGTTGGGGGGGGGGGGGGGTTGGGGGTTTGGGGGGGGGGGGGGGGGGGGGGGGGGGGGGGGGGGGGGGGGAGTTTTGGGGGGGGGGTCACTTTTCCCCCCCCCCGTCCGGAATTGTTTTTTTTTTTTCTCTAAGAAAAAAAAAATGGTTTGGGGGGTGGGGGGGGGTGGGGTGGGGTTTGGGGGTGGGGGGGGGGGGGTGGTTTTATTTTTTTTTTTTTTTTTTTTTTTTTTCCCCCCTCTTCATTATTTTTTTTTTTTTTTTATATTAATTTTTTTTTTTTGGGTTTCCAAATAAAAAAATAAAAAAAAAAAAAAATTTTTTATTTTTTTTTGGGGGGGGTGTTCGGGGGGTATTCATCACCTTCAGTGATAGTTCTAGTTGATTCAACAATGTTGAATGCAGGAATACATAGTACATGTATACTTATTGTAGAATTTCTGTACAATAGCAAAAAGTCGACTTAATGCTAATTTTTCAGAACATTATATTGTGCAAAAGGCAACTATGAGTTTGGTATATCTCGTGTGATTAAGAGCTTGGAGCCATACAACAAGAAGCTGGGTACCGACACTTGGTACTATGCCAAGCGTTGCTTTCTGTCTTTGATAGAGAATATGTCCAAACATATGATCATGATGAGAGACTCAGTTATACAAGAATGTATACAGTTCCTAGAATGCTGTGAAAGTAAGTATTTCTTATATCAGCCAACTGTCACCTTTGTACAGGAATACTGTGCAGATAAGTATCGGAGAGTTTGCTAGAACCAGATAAAAACAGACAGTTACGTACAAATGAATAGAGGTCAGCGTTTAGAATAAGTTCTGCTATTTATGTGCAGAAAGCAACAGTCCATTTTTGATAGTCTTTATCCATTTACTAACTGTTTGCTTGTATTATTTCCAAGATAAAAGGAATCCTGCTTATAGTATGAGACGGTATTGGGCCATCATTGTAAATAATTCATGCACAAGTTTATTTGTAAGAAAATGCTGAAGTGTAATTTCCTAACAATTGCTTAAAATATATAAATTGGGGGAAATGTTGTACAGCAACATAAGAATCATGAAAATGTTTATACATGTATCATGTAAAATTTCATTTTGTTGTAGCAATATGTGTACTATTGTGTTTTAAATGTTTTTCTGCAAATTTTCAGTGTATGGTAGAGAAGTGAAAGCAATGATTGAGCAGCCCTTGGAAGCAGAGCCATTGCATCCTGGGAAAAATACTGTCACCTTTGAATCCAGACTGTTGAAGGGACTCTTACTGCAGCTTAATTAAGATTTAAAACCACAAGCAAACTACACACATTAAACCAATGACAGATACATATCTACAGGATGTGGTTAAGACTTTATATCAGATGTCATTTTGTGTCGCATATTGGACTGGTACTAGTATTCATTTGATACGAGGAGACACATTCTTTTCACCTTGTCGTGTGTCTGACTTTCCACTTTACCTTGTCTGCTCTTCATCTCCAATACCTCTTGTTGGATTTTCACAAAATTTTGTCGGATGCATCAGTATGAAGTCTAATTTTGCATATCACAATTTGGGTGTATAGTCAGAAGTCAAGGTCACACAAACCTCAAAATTGAAAATATTGTCTGCTCTTCTCTTCCAAAACCCCATTTTAAATTTCATCAAACTTGATGGGAAAGCATCAGAATTGAGTACAGTTTTGAATATTTTAATCTTAGGTCCTATTGTAAAAGGTCAAGGTCACCAGAGCCTAAAAGTTGAAAATCTAGCCTGCTGTTCATGGTTCAGATCAATTACTGACAACGGTTCATCCTAGGATACTAGCTATAACTCGGTAGGTTTACCGGTCATGACTAGTGGTTCTGGTTAAGGTCACAGGGACCTTTTATTAACAAATGGTTTCTGATCCATAACTGAGGAGCCCATGTTTGTAGGATGATATATAGAGGATATTTGTTTGTTTTTTGTTGATATAAAATATATCTTATGGAGAAGTGATGCAGTTGTAAAATTGTTGTTTTATTTTAAGCTAAATATTAAAACAAAAGCTAAATTATGTATATACACCACTGAAAAAAGTAATTCCAGCAGACCTATATCACCCACACTGTGACTGATATGATATCCATATCATCACTCTATATTTCACTGATATAATAGGGTTATTAGTATAGTAACATGATCCAGCATGCCAGATTTGCTTGAGTCGGCGCCGGATCATACGAGGTGTAGCACGAGTTTGATCCGACCTCGGCGAGCCAATCCGGCTTATGGATCACATTACTAACTAATAACCCTTTTATTAATACTATTTGAGACTGTCGCGCGATAAACTAAATTAAAAATGGCATGCTAAGCATAAAATTGAAGAAAAAACCCTTTTTAGAGCGAAATATACGTGGTGGGGAGGGCGCCACTCATTGGCGTCATCATATAAACAAATAGTAACGACCCAGTCAAAAGCGACGTTAGTAACATCCTGTTCATTTTAGGGCCAATTGAATGCACTCTTACAAATTATGCCGCGCTATTTGTATTGCATGTACATACAATACAGATTTTTTTTCTGTCAGACTATTTGATGGTTGAATATAGGCTGTATTTTTGGCAGACTATTCATAGGTATATAATAAAACACAGTATTTCATTAGTTAGCATGAAATAAAACTTGGTAGTCTTATTCATCATTGCCAGTGGAATACCCCAATTAATATTCGGGTCAAAGTTCAAGGTCACAGGGACCTCAAAAACAAGTTTTAGGTTAGTACATTCTACAGATAATAAAAACACAGCTCATCACTTTTGAATGTGAGATGTATACATGTATATTTCTTGTGATACTTTGTGTGTAATTCTTTCAGTTTTTGATTTGTACAGTTTTTAACATGTGGGTAATGTACAAAAAATGTATCCTATTTAAGACATTGAAATTCGTCCAGAATAATTGATATATAAATGTATGCATAAAACGTATTTTGTTTTTTTCATGTCCAAATTTATATCTTTGGGGAATCTAAATACAAGTAAAACCAAAATGACCATTTCATTTTTAGCTCACCTGGCTATGCCAGGGTGAGCTTTTCTGATCGATGATTGTCCGTCGTCCATCAACATTTTGATTCAAATGACATCTCCTCTGAAACCTCTAGGCCAAGTTGATAAAACTATGCAGGAATGTTCCTTGCATGAAGCTCTACCAAAATTGTTCAAAGAATTCCATTCCATGCAGAACTCTGGTTGCTATGGCAACAAATAGGAAAAACTTTAAAAATCTTCTCTGAAACCACAAGGCCTAGAGCTAAGATATTTGGCATGTAGCATTGTCAAAAAGACCTCTACCAAGATTGTTCAAATTATGAGCCCCGGGTCAAAATTGACCCCACACGGGGGGTCACTTAGTTTTACATAGGCTTATGTAAGAAAAACTTTAAAAATCTTCTTCTCTGAAACCACAAGGCCTAGAGCTTAGATATTTGGCATGTAGCATTGGCTAGTGGACCTCTACCAAGATTGTTCAAATTATGAGCCCTAGATCAAAATTGACCCCGCACAGGGGGTCACTTAGTTTTACATAGACTTATATAGTAAAAACTTTAAAAATCTTCTTCTTTGGAACCACAAGGCCTAGAGCTTAGATATTTGGCATGTAGCATTGGCTAGTGGACCTTCACCAAGTTTGTTCAAATTATGACCCCCGGGTCAAAATTGACCCCGCACTGGGGGTCACTTAGTTTTACATAGGCTTATATAGGGAAAACTTTAAAAATCTTTTTCTCTGAAACCACAAGGCCTAGAGCATAGATATTTGGCATGTAGCATTGCCTGTAGACCTCTTCAAAAGTTTGTTCAAATAGCCCCTGGGGTCAAAATTGACCTTGCCCGGGGGATCATTTGTTTTACAAAAGGCGTATATAGGAAAACTTATTTGGTATATAACATTATCTAGTGATCTTCCACCAGGCAAGTGGACTTGTACCAAGGTGAGCGATATAGGGCCATCTTGGCCCTCTTGTTTTAGAATAAGCTGGTCATATTAACATTTTAACTATAACCACTGCATGAATTTTAAAGCAATTACAGCACTTTGTATTTTAAAAACATTTCAAATATGTCCAGGGGTAATGTTTTGCATATTACAGACAAACTGGAGTTTTGAAGAAAAAATATTTCGTCCACACATTGGGCATTTTGAAGTATCACAGTTAACATTAAGGATAATTACTCAAATGCTGTAGATGTTTGAGATTTTCCAACTTACAATTTAAACTTAGTTTTTATCCCCAGCCAAAGGCGGAGGGATATTGTTTTGGTGTTGTCCGGAGCCATAACCAAGTATACAGTCAATAGCATTATGCCGTGATGCATGCACAACTTTCGTGAATATTGGCTTAGTATCTCCAGAGTTACTGCTCTTTAATTGTTATTTTCATCTCTATATATGATATGAAAACATTCACTGGAATTGGTAATCAAAACTTGAATAAAAATGATTATTTTTGCAAGAAATTCTACTCTCATTGATTTCTAGAAATAAGAATTTTAAAGGATTTTTCAACACATATAAGCCCCTTTTAAGCACTTGCAGGTGATGAAATTTTAAAACTGTTTTTTTTTCCTGAAACACCAATACACTTTCAAGTTGTTCTTTTTAGCTTTACTTCATTTGGCAGATATAAATTCACTGAATTTGCTTGTTGATCTACTGATTTATTTTGTGCAGTCGAGTGACTGTTATTGTGTCCTGGTCAGCTATTATAATAGTGTCAGTTTTGACTCCTGCTGAAGAAACATCTACAGCCATGGAAGCAACCAAATGTGACTCTGTGCATTTTGCACTTCTAATATGGTTTTTCCCTGCAGTCATGTGCTATGGCTGACTTACCGAGTCTTTCAGCACTGTCACAGACCCAGCAGGCTTTCAACGCCTCTGTGAACGCAACTACCCTGCCGGTTTTACACTCCAACCATCAAAATAATGAACAAGCTAGGTAAATATTACAGCATACTGTTCAGCTCTGCAGTTGAAGAGAGATCGTCTTCCTGTGCAAAGGTTGATCTGAACCTATAATATATGCAGTGACACAGAAAAATGTGTCTTTAGCTCATTTACATGCAAAAACTTGTCAATTACAAATGGAATGTGTGATTTCTGTCCATAATGCAACAATTAAACTAGAAATAATGTTTTCGAAGCTCGGCATCAAAAACGGATGAAGGTAAAAAATGAGGTAAGCTAGACTTATGGTTCTCGATCACGGCACTTTATCACAATGTGCACTATTAATACCTTTAATGCTTGATTAGACCCCGTGACGTAGTGCTTTACCCCAGATAACCAATAATAGAAACTTAGACGTTCAGGTATTTGGCACTCTCGTGTTCCCTTATTTGGCAAACCATTGATTCTGCAGTTATTGTCTTTCCACTTACAACAGTGCTCTGGTGACATCGTTACTTTGTTGATGTTTCTTCGCAGTGATGTTAGCTGTCTTGGTGCTAAAGCACTATGAGGATGAGGGCTCTTTAGAGGAGGTCTGGTTGTATCTAGCATGGATAAATTCAAGTGTTGCGGAAAGAGGCCTGAAAATGGATGGAAAACTTTGCCTTGGAATATGCTTCACATCTAAGGAAGTTTGGAACATACATTTTAGCATGTAATGATCTGTCCATAATGCTTTTGCATAAAATAATGGCTGACAGTGTTGTAGATCAAAGGTTGTAAAATATGACTGGTGTGTGTAGGTCAGACAAATCAAGTCAACCAAACCTAAATTTATATGGGACCTATGACCATCATATAGAAGAAGCACATGATCATTAGAAGAACGTCCAGGTAAGTGTTTAATGTATACCTATGGAACACAACACTGTTACTCCACCCACATTCAGTTACATCCCCATCAGCTCCAGCACTTAAACCATCTAACAGTTCCTGGTTCATCCTTACCCCTGGAAATACATAAAATCGTGGTACACTTTACCCAAGAGCATTACCACAGCCTTAAACAGTCACAAGTGACCTAGAACCAGAGGTGATAACTTGTGGCTTCACATCACTAGCCGTTATCACTGATGGTGATGGTAACATTGTAGATGCACTCTGGTGTGCCCTTCAGGTTGTCAAGAAAAGAACTTAGCTCCTCAAAGTATCTTGATACACACTCTACTGTTGTTGTTGTTGGCTCGTTGTAATTTCAGACCACGAGGTTTCAAGATCTTCAGTTCAGGCCAGCGTGACATAAAACTACAGAACCACTTCAACGAAAGAGGATGTTCAGTGTCCCTTTTCCCTAGGCATATGATATACAAAAATGTATTCAGTTGCCAAGTCAACAACTCCTGCCCTGCTGCAACCATATTAACACAAAGACATAAACTGCATTATGTTCAACAAAATGTGCCTCCTCTTGTCAAAACACAGGCTGTTGACCGGAGTGTGTTGCCTCAGGATCTACTCTGCTCTCTCCATTGCAGTCATCATAGAGGTAGAAGAATATAACCTATACTTCCTCTGTGGAACATAGAATCAATAAATAATACCATACATTCCATACATTCAAGTTTAAGGTTTAGGTATCCAATAAAATTTCAATTTTAAACAAAAGCATTCACATTTACTGCATATTTACATATAATGTGTACATATAACACTAGGCGTGAACAATATGAATAACTATTTACTATGCAGCCTGCACTGTTTTCAAAATATCAACTTTTGAATTGACATGAAAAACAAGAGTGTCAAACTGTCACAAAATACACCCGTCAAGGAGGCATAATTCAGTATCTCGCAGTTCATAGGTTTTGTAAAACCTTGTTAGAAGAGTAGAGCGGACAAGGCTAATTCACCTGTTTTAACTAAAGTGCCGTAAGACTAATTTTATCATTTTTCGATAATTCAAGGGCCATAATCTAAAAGTGCCTCAGGCAATTCTGCTGGTTATTGCCCACAAATATTTTCACCAAGGTTGATGAAGATCGGATGAAACTGTAGACTTCGAGAGTGGACAAGGCTTACTTGGCCATTTTTTGATAATTCAAGGGCCATAATCCAAAAGTGCCCTAGCCGATATGGTTTGTTATTGACCTTACCCGAGACATTATACTTACAAATATGTTCAGCAAGTTTGGTGAAGGTCACATGAAAACTGTTTGATTTAGAGAGCGGATCAAGGGTTGATTTCGCCCGTCCGCCGCGGATGTTCCCTTAATACGTCCCTTCGGGCGTATAAAAAAAATCTGACAAATTATGATTTGGTACAAAATAGGACGTGTACATTCTTATTCGTGTTTTTTAAAGTGTTGAACTGGTAACCTAGTTTTTCAACCCATCTCATTTGGTTCTTGATCCAAAAGACTTAATTCCAAACTTGAGCTTGTGTTAAGCAAGGCAAAATGATTGAAAAAACTATTATAATTGGGTAAAGGACGTGACCCATATACTGCAATGGCCTAGTTTTTGACTCCTAGATATCTAGTTTAGACGTTGACCTATAATCCACTGGGATAAACTGCCATACCCATGATGCTCGTAAGTGTGAACAAACTGACGACATACACCCGACAATGTTCATCTTCAACAATGCTTGCTCAAGAGATGCAAAAATTATAAATAATAACCCGTTTTGAATCAGTTTTATATCTTTGCCTCACTACTATTCGCACATTTCTAGAATAGCAAAAATGGCAGCAGGATTTCTTTTGACGTTAATATTCGTAGATTTACTTCATGCACAAGGAACGTTTTTAAAATGCTGATATCGTTGTCCGAGAACATTTTCCCCTTGAGCTTGCATTTACAAGGACATCCACAAGTCGTAAGGCATACCATTATAAAAGTATACCTTTCTGTAATGATGTAGATTTTAAAAAAAGTGTTTCCTCAAACAGACGGAGTGGATCAGAGGTCCGGTGGTAACGCACAACATAATTAATGGTCTTTCGGATGAGACCTAAAAACCGTGATCCCATGTATCTATGCTGTACACTAGGCATGTAAAAGAACCAGGGAGTGAGTCAGGACGGGTATCTTGCAATATCCCCCGAAACCTAAAATAGCTAAACTGTTCTTGGGGCGTTGGTCATTTGGATTATCCGGTACCAACGATAAAACTCTACACATAACAGACGGTCAATATTATGTTATCATTTTTTGCAGTAAGCTATGTAAATCACATTTGAAATACTGCACAACTAACATGATGCAAACTAACATATCAAATCTTCTAAGATAAGTATTCTTTATATTACACATATATTTCATATACCTCGTGAAGTATAAAAAAAAACAATCTTAAATATATGGCTATATCATATCTACTCTACCATGTGAAATCGTATTTTTTATAAAAAATATTATTAATGTACCACTGTATTAACTGATTTAAAAACACTGTTGAACTTTTTTTGATATGCGGAATGTGAATATTACATTACATGCACGACTGGATAAATATATGTAGCCGATCTACCAGAAGGATAGTGGTTATACAGCTGACTTTGGCTGATACGGAAGTCTCGGTATGGATTGTGTATTTTACTGCACATACATTTTATACTGCAGAAAATAATAAAACTAGAATTGTGTCCAAAGGACACGGGGGCCCCACTGTGGATAGTTTTTAAAAAAAAAAAAAAAAAAAAATTTTTTTTTTTAAATTTTTATGTGGAACTTTTCATTCCACTGTTTCATTTCTGTACATATACCTAAAATGATCTACAGGTAACCTTATGTACATGTTAAAGTAAATTACAAATGTAAAATTAAGTCAATTATATAGTGGTATATAGGGGAAAAAATCAACAAAGGGCCATAATTCTGTTAAATTTGGCCCAAAAAAATTTTTTTTTTTTTTTAGAAAAAAAACAAAAAAGGGCCATAATTCTGTTAAATCTGGTCGCAACAAAAATTTCTTCCTTTACTACCATCTACACATTAAAGCTGTTCATCCCTGGAAGTTTAAGCAAAATCTGCCATCCGGTTTAAGAGGAGTTGCGTTCAAAATTTCTATATGGTATATAGAAAAACTTAACAAAGGGCCATAATTCTGTTAAATTTGGTCGCAGCAAAAAATTCCTCCTTTACACCATCTACATTAAGGTTGTTCATCCCTGGAAGTTTAAGCAAAATCTGCCAACCAGTTTAAGAAGAATTGATTTTACAAAATTCATATGGTATATAAAAAAATTAACAATAAACCATCCTTTACTCCATCTCATTAGGTAGTTTGAATAAATGCAAAATCCCATCCGGTTTAAAGGAGTTGCGCACAATTTCTACATTATTTGAAAAAATCAACAAAGGGCCATAATTCTGTTAAATTTGGTCGCAGCAAAAATTCCTTCTTTTTAATAGTATGCTGTATTTACAGAAAATATATCTTAAGCTTCAACAGAACAGGGCCATAATCCGTAAATTTGGTCGCCGAAAATCCTTCCTTTACATACCATCTACTAAATTAAGGTTGATTATCCCTGGAAGTTTAAGCAAAACGCCATGTTTAAGAGGAGTTGCGTTCACAAGATTTCACGTACGGATGTACGACATGACACTGCCGCGATTGACAAACTTTGTGGGGGCATATTACAAATAATACGGGTATATGATAAATGTACATGAAATATTTCTTTATAGTGCATTTACAGAAAATATAGCGTTGATCAGAACGACCGTGGTGTTACATAATCACTATTGGATAAAAAAAAAAAAAAAAAATTTATAAAAATTTTTTTTTTTTATATCCCTTTTCAAAAATTCAAAAACGCGCTATAGTAAGAGTCAAAGCGTTTCAGTAATGATTTTATTAATTGCAACCATGATTTATATGAAGAGTAAAGATGGCTGATATTGACACTCCGTCGTCTGTGTTGCACTTTTGGCTAAAATTTGCATGCAAGCTACTGAAGCGAAAATATCTCAGTTACTGTACATTGAATTTTTCTGTATCATTACTAAAGTGTTCAAGGATATCAGAAAATATAGGTAGGTAACTCTGGACTTAATTTAATTCATATATAAGGGTTACTCCCTTACAGACTTTTACAGACATCGCAGAAACTGGTGTCTTTTCACATTTAGTGACCTGAATCATTTTACAGATAACTTTAACGAAGATTTTCAAAGGTGCATAACTTTTGTGTCTAATTTATTTACAACCCATCTAGGTGTGAATGTACAATTTATTTACCATTTTAATCAGACAGTTCTTAGTAATCATTCACTTATATTAACAGAGAAATCTGAAGATTTCCGAGAGGGGTTCGCATCTCCATTATTGTTATTTAAAATATGGCGGCCAGTCAACTTTGGGAGTGAAGGACTACTTTTTCTGTTAGCGCCGCTGGCTTACTCTTAATACAAATTATTATGCTTTTAAATGTTTAGAACATTATCATATGCACACATACTATTTGTTTAGGGTAAAATTAATTATTAGCAAGACTTGTATCGTTATACTAAGGACTATTTGTCTCTCACGTATTACAATTCGTCTGCATGTATTCATACATTTCATGTATTGACATCTGGCTTTTTAGTTTAGAACCGAATTAGGAATCTGTTCATGTTTTATTACCATGCTTTTACACATGCCCTTTGCGGGTTTAACTCTATTGTACATTATTATTGTTATGCTTTACTGTTAAATTTGTGTAAGCACAGAACCCTGCAGGAGTCCTGGGTTCTGATTCGTATTTCTGGTCACATGATATATTCCCAGAATGTATAAATACAGCGTTCGCCCTCAGTTTCCATCTTTTCTCACAGGTCAAACTCCGAGAAGCTAAATACAACAGTATCATATCTAGTCTTACATCCGTCGACTTACATTTGCAACATCCACCCACTGAAGGTATAAACAAATCCTAGTTTGCATATAGTCTCTCCAAGTAGCGACAAACACAGAAATTCAGATGTACTCAACCTTGAAGAGAGAGAGGCAATGTGGAATTATTTGTGTCTTGCCCAAGGACACTACCGACAGGGATTTACTTTTTCAGCGTAGTTGAAACATGCGATTACCTAACATCAAACAATAGCTCTGTTGAATATGAATTGGTCACTTGACCTGTGGCAGATGAACTGACCTCACAGAATGCAAATATTTCTGATACAACACATGGGTAATAATTTGAATGCAAATGCACTCTTACCTTTGCATCTTTTTCATTTTTTGCCACTTCATCGAGCAACTGGCTCGTCTGTCATTTTCTCCTGTGTTGGTAGTGTTGTTTTAAAAGAAAATGGTAGTGTTGGGTTACCTCTGCCTTCTAGAAACAGGTTGCTGACAGAAAATTATGCTGTTGATTGATTTGCTATACCTGGGTCCTCATGTTATTTTAGGACCCAGGTTATACTGAAAAGCATTTGGGTTGGTATTTGCACCATGCGATCTACTACCTCGATCACATCTAAATTGATTATTGCTGGTTTAATAAACACGGATGTTTTACGTTTTAGTACTGATTCACATAATGGATATCTTCATGACATTGTGATGGCCTTCATGACATTGTGATGGCATTAAATATTTCCGCTTGTTTTCTCTATGTGTATTTTCTGCCAAGTCTGTGAACCATAAGTTAACAGCTGTAAGTTTGGTAAAACGACAATATGATTTTATCGATAATGACTAGGAATGCATAGCTGAAACTTTTAGGTTAAGTTTTAATACTTCCAAAGATTCTATAACTTATGTTTCGGAGGTTATTTAGTTTGACATCAGTTATAGGGTATGTTCCTTTAACTTATATAACTTTGTAAAGAATCCATATAATCCATACTTTTAAAACATGTACTGATAGATTACATTTGATTATTCATATTTGCACAATGTATTCTTAAAGAATTTTGTCTAACGAAAAGTCTGGCAAGATGGCGAAATCCAGGAAGATCTGACAGATATGACTTTTGTATCATTGAGTCTGATTGGCTATTTGTACCAACAATCAAATACTACACCATGTTTCATTGGGTAAGACATCTATCTGCCAGATTTTTCCTTCTATAAGTCACAAATGAATAATGAAACATAACGAACTGTTCATAAAAAGGGGTCAATCATTATGTGGATGAATTCAACTATAAAACCCAAGAGTAGGAAATTAGATTAGTCACAAGTAGGATCTCATTGGTCAACGTGGCTGACCTTAATTGCAACAACCAATGCAAATGTTCATGTAAGATATGACTGCAATGTGTTAGTCTTTGAGAAGCGGTTCGGGTGGGAAACTTTAGAAAATGGCGGAACACGTGTTTCTTTTAACTAGGTCAAGCGCATTCATACCAGGGAAATCGTTTTATTTACACTATGAAATTATATGAATATGCCGCCGTTAGTCAAGGGTTATATGTAACCTTCACTCGGTTCTTTGTTTCCAGTCGTTTCGAAGTTATTGAAGGTTGAATCTGGTCAGGTGAAAGTTTTCACGAATAGAAACCGAAAGTACCCCGGCCATTTATCAAAATTTTCACCCAAATCGATAGATGTTGAGGCCAGAGATCGATTGTTTTACGAGAAAATATATAGGAAATATTTACCTACACTTCACTGCGATCAGGAGTGGTTTGATACCCTAATATCTTCGTTTAAACACATTTTGGAGACAAACTTTACATTTTATACAAGATGTACAATTAGCCGGACAAACTGTCTTAACTGCAGATGACTTTGAGAAATATACAAAACATAATGTTATTGCTACAAAAATACCTTGAAAGCGTACCGTGTTATGTTTTCATCCGAAGATTACCGACCGCCTACGAAATATTCATGAGAGCCAGTTCAATATTTTCGCACAATACTTTAATTTCTGTCGACTGTATTGATTTAGGCTCGTATATCCTAATTATTTGTCGGTGTGATATTTAAAAGAGAAGCGGGGCGAATGAACGCAATTGAACTGCGAGTAAAAATGATTCGATGCTATTTAAATGTCATGTATAAACATGCATTATTCCATTTTTTATTCATTATGGATTGAAGCGTTGTTGTATATAAGATCAATTAGTATTCTTTTACCGCCGATATTCGGGTATTTGTATATTACGTTTTGCGAATCGTCTTATCAACGTAAATAACTAAAATTGATGGATGTCATAAATAAAAACTAAGTGGTTCACATCCCAAATAATCTTTTATAAAATATATGAAAGTTTAACATTTTTAAGTAAAGCAAATACATAGAATAACTACATATAATTATTTTGATTTTCAGAACAATGACAATGATTTAAATCTGCTCGCTCTCAGACTTTAGTGAAGAAATAAAATTCCCAAAACTCTCTTAAAATAGCATATTTTAGATCAAATAGTCATATAAAAAAGGTCCCAGTATAAATTCCTGCCAAGTATGTCTGTATATTTAAAATTATACGCTTCCAAATAATGAAGCGTTACAAACGCTTTTGAAATTCCAATATGTAGAGGTTATTATACGGGGAATGTGTGCCTTTAGGCGATATTGGCACACTTGGTGAGCTATTGGCCCGAGGGCTTTAGCCCGAGGGCCAATTTGAACCAAGTGTGCCAATACGCTTAAGGCACACCGCCCATAATTACCTTTTATTGCATATGTTGAACATCAGTTTTGCTGAAAAAGGGAAAAGATAAGACAAAAAGATACAAAACGCACATTCCGCAATACTAACTATTTCATAAAGAAAAGCCATTGAATGAATAAATTATTCATACTATCCACAAAAGCAAACGTGTCAGTTTCCACATTTCGGTGCTCAATAAGCATAAATTCGAAATTCAATTAACGTTGAGAAAGAGACATCGCGTCCTTTCGGCGGCCATTTTCCGTTACGTTGTCAATTACGTCAACGTTTTCACGTGCGACAGTCTAACGTTGCTGCACTTTGACCGGAAATAGCCTCAATACGAATTTTCTGGCACACTAGCAAGTCAATCGGAACATCACTCGGCTTTTTCCGTAGAAATAACCTCGGAAAGGGCCGAGTGAAGTTCCGATTGACTAGCAAGTGTGCCGATATCAGTTATCGGCACACTACGTCACGTGATCGTTTTATCGGCCCGTATCACCGACAATCAAAGGCAAATTTGATACTATATATAGTAACATATGCAATAAAACCATATAGCATTTAGCGGTGCCGTTAAACCACCCCACCTACATTTTCAATCGATTTTTGCAAATTCTTACCTAGATATTTAGAATCAACTTATGTTGTTGATTTTATTCATTAGTTTTACATTTTATGTATATCATTGTGGAAAGTTTTATTTTTTTCAACGGCGACTGTGAGCGAGCAGCTTTAAATAATATTTACACTGATATGGGCTTAAAGTGGGTCCGTTTTATTACGCTTTCTTGTTTTATTACCTGTCTCTTATTAGAACATTTCTTGCAGGAAAAGTAATATCCCTTCACGGACAGACGTCCTTGCATACTACATGTATATCTAGTATATCGAAGGCTGTAAAAAACATTTTACCGTATAAAACACTATTATAAATAAAATCATTAAAACAATATGGTAAGAATGAAACGGATATATTTTGCGTACTAAGTATAAGTTAGAATTTTAACAATTAAGAAACCCTAAGGGAGCGAGCGGTAGCGAGCGACCGAGGTTTCTTGATTGTTAAAATTTGACTTAATAAACTCTTAACTTACTTAGTGTTTGCATACCTACCGACTTGAATTTTGGGCGGACTAAAGTGCTTTCTATTAAGAGCTATCTCTTAATAAATTAAGTGATTTCAGTAGTTAGTTTTAATAACAAGAGGGCCAAGATGGCCCTATATCGCTCACCTTGGTACAAGTCCACTTGCCTGGTTATCACTAGATAATGTTATATACCAAATAGGTTGTCCTATATACGTCTATGTAAAACAAGTGACCCCACGGGCAAGGTCAATTTTGACCCCAAGTGCATAATTTGAGCAAACTTTAAAGAGGTCTACAAGGCAATGCTACATACCAAATATCTAAGCTCTAGGCCTTGTGGTTTCAGAGAAGAAGATTTTTAAAGTTGTTCCTATATAAGCCTATGTAAAACTAAGTGACCCCGTGCGGGGTCAATTTTGACCCGGCGGTCATAATTCGAACAATCTTGGTAGAGTTCTTCTAGCCAATGCTACATGCCAAATATCTAAGCTCTATGCCTTGTGGTTTCAGAGAAGAAGATTTTTAAAGTTATTCCTATATAAGCCTATGCAAAACTAAGTGACCACCCGCGCGGGTTCAATTTTGACCCGGCGGTCATAATTTGAACAATCTTGGTAGAGGTCCACTAGACAATGCTACATGCCAAATATCTAAGTTCTATGCCTTGTGGTTTCAGAGAAGAAGATTGTTAAAAATTTTCCTATTTGTTGCCATAGCAACCAGAGTTCTGCATGGAATGGAATTCTTTGAACAATTTTGGTAGAGCTTCATGCAAGGAACATTCCTGCATAGTTTTATCACTATTGGCCGAATGGTTTCAGAGGAGATGTCATTTGAATCAAAATGTTGACGGACGACGGACTATCATCAATCAAAAAAGAAAGACATTTATTTGAAAATCTGAACGAATCGATTGATGGGTAAATGGGATCAAACATTAAATGACTATAATGTCTAAAACTACAGAAAGATCATTTTTCATAATATTTTATACAAGTCTAAAGTTCTTATGTTTTATTAATAGTAACAGTATAATTTTGATGAACTATTTGTCACGTAAAAAAAATCAGTTTTTTTTTATTATATTATTTTTCATTCACTCGCACAGAGACGTATTTTAAACGTGTCTGACTTGAAATACTTGTGTACACTATATTGTGTGTCGTGCGTGAAATACTGTGTAATCCTGGTCCTCGTCCTTTCCCAAGAAATTGATTTCAATCTTAGGAGGGTGTAATTGTCATTTTACAAATACGTGTTGAAAGGGAGTGTCTTTAAGGGCCAAGCTTATTTTCAAAATATACATGCAGGTAAAAAACAGGTTAAAAAATTAATTTAATTACTAATTATGTGCGCACAGCAAAGATAACAATGTTCATTAAGAGATTGTTTGCTAAAGATAAATATTTGCCATTGACATATTCCTACTACAAGCAAACCGCACACGTTTGTGTCTAAATGCACATAGCGTGATGAACACGTTTCCAGTTTGAAACTATGGTTTTCTTTTATTTGTAAAAAAAAAAAGTTTGATGGTTTTCCAAAAATTTGTACTTTTACAACCAAACTTCACATACGCCGAGCATCGTGAACATTTGAAAAACTGATTTCTAAAACACACTCTACGTGCGCATGGGCGGATCCAGAGAAGAGACAAGCGGTTGCACAGTTAAGGTGAATGCGGGAAGGATTTGCCCCGGTTGGAAAACATTTAGAAATTTCACACATTTGACACATTTTCTTCATACTGATATCCTTTGTTTTCTGTGATTATACTATATTATTATAGACTGATGTTGACCTCAACATTTAGTCTAAAATTATTACATCGTATACCTCATATAAAGTAGTGAAAATATGCAAATATATGACAGAAATGACGTAGGTCTACATATTAATATCCAGGTCCGGACTCGGCACGTGATCCCTATCGACCAATCAGGAGAAAGTATTTATGATAGGTATACGATATTTTGTCATGTACAAATGCAGTTCACCAAATAGGGACTAGACGCCAAGTAGAAGTCCTAACTCACGATGCATGACATCATGTTTGCTTCTATGTCACCAAGTCTGACAAAAGAATTGATCCTGATCTTTAGACGCGTGATATCCCTAGCTTGTCAAAGTACAGAGGGTGTGTATTTTTATTTTATGTTTTGCCGGTTGGTTATTGAAATAACGTGGATCATATCCCAATAAACTCACTATCTCAGTGAAAATTATCATAGGAGCTCAAGGTCGGGGCTTTGTTTTGTCTTTTTACATCATTTAAGAACCAAGCTAACAAAATGCATTTCCCGGATCTTAACTTTCATATTTTACCACTGAAGTACCCGGTAGACTGAAAATATCTCTTCTCTTGCCCATTCGATGAAGCTATACTAAGTGATATAACGCAGAAACCAACAATTATCCTTTATGAAAATGTTGTTGTCTTTTCAGTCATCTTTGTGAGTAAAAACTCATAGGCATTGTTTCATCATAGATCAAGTCCAATCTGTCTAAACAAATACCGTATTTGAGGAGAAATACTCGATAAAAGTGAAAGTCTTGCCAAAAATCGTTATTCGGCAATAATTAACTAGTGTTAATATTCAGACATGTAAAATTTTAAATAATCGGGAACAAACTTCAATTATTTCTCTGTAAGACTGCCTAGTAATATGCCGTTTTAAGAGTACAGGACTGGTGTTTACAGTTGACAAAGCACATGGGTACGGCTATTATAATGGCAGTTTATTTTTGAACCGTTAAAGGCTTCGATTATTATGATGTTAAAGCTGTCAGCAGAATCTCAATTTGCGAAAACCACCGAATCTTGCGTATTATAGCCGTTTGCATCGCTTGTTTGTTCCTTTTCTGCCTAAAATGACATAACAACTAACTACAGATAAATAACTTTTTTAAAATAATGTTATCAGACGTATGTACAACGCTGTACACAATGTGTATACTTAGTTACTGATGATTCCAGTTGTGAGAATTGTATACACGAACTTTGTTGAAACGACAAAAAACATTTTAGCGGATAAATACTTTAGTCACTTTTACTACGATTTGTTTAAGTCACGTGAGTTCATTCAAAACAATGCCAGCTTAAGCGTACTTTTAAATATTGTGTGAAAATTAAGCGGGAGGAATTTCAGCAGCCAAACGTAGTTCCGGGCGTCTAGAGTGATATACTTTGTAATGTATATAACGCCCAAATCCTTCTTTGCGTAAATAGGAGAAATGTTTAATAGTGATATAATTAGTTACTGATGATTCCAGTTGAAAGTTAAATTTACGTCAACACCAGCTTTGTGAAAAAAAAAGTTTTGCCGCAAGTGAATGGCAGTTGCATTTTTCGGTTTTTATGCAAAAGTTGGCATATTAAAATCGCACCATCTGTCTGTCCGCCCGTCTCAGCGTTTGTGCGTGTGTACAGCATTTCATTTTTTTCGTGTCCGGGTTATATGAAGGGATTTTCAATATCATATGGCACAAATGTTCACCACATCAAGACGAAGTATCACGCGTGCAAGATCCACGTCCCTACCTCAAAAGTGAAGGTCAGACTTAGAGTTTAAAGGTTACAAACTCATACATAAGCACACATTGTGTCCGGACTATAACTTTGTCACCATCAAGGGATTTAGCACAAATGTTCAGCACATCAAGATGATGTGTCGCGCACAAGGCCAACGACCCCACTTCAAATGTCGAGGTCACACTTAGAGTTTAAAGGTCAGGGAATACTCTATATATGCACACATTCGTGTCCGGCCTGTAACTTTGTCAAGCCCTAATTAATATCATAATACATGTAGTATTAATAACAAAATTGTTACCCGATATTATGTATTGATGTCCCGGTCAGCTATGGATTAATAAAAAAAAAAAAAAAAAAAAAAAAAAAAAAAAAAAAAAAAAAAAAAAAAAAAAAAAAAAAAAAAAAAAAAAAAAAAAAAAAAAAAAAAAAAAAAAAAAAAAAAAAAAAAAAAAAAAAAAAAAAAAAAAAAAAAAAAAAAAAAAAAAAAAAAAAAAAAATTATTTTTTTTTTTTTTTTTTTTTTTTTTTTTTTTTTTTTTTTTTTTTTTTTTTTTTTTTTTTTTTTTTTTTTTTTTTTTTTTTTTTTTTTTTTTTTTTTTTTTTTTTTTTTTTTTTTTTTTTTTTTTTTTTTTTTTTTTTTTTTTTTTTTTTTTTTTTTTTTTTTTTTTTTTTTTTTTTTTTTTTTTTTTTTTTTTTTTTTTTTTTTTTTTTTTTTTTTTTTTTTTTTTTTTTTTTTTTTTTTTTTTTTTTTTTTTTTTTTTTTTTTTTTTTTTTTTTTTTTTTTTTTTTTTTTTTTTTTTTTTTTTTTTTTTTTTTTTTTTTTTTTTTTTTTTTTTTTTTTTTTTTTTTTTTTTTTTTTTTTTTTTTTTTTTTTTTTTTTTTTTTTTTTTGGGGGTTTTTTTTTTTTTTTTTTTTTTTTTTTTTTTTTTTTTTTTTTTTTTTTTTTTTTTTTTTTTTTTTTTTTTTTTTTTTTTTTTTTTTTTTGTTTTTTTTTTTTTTTTTTTTTTTTTTTTTTTTTTTTTTTTTTTTTTTTTTGTTGTTTATAAAAAAAAAAAATTCCATTTTTCCTTTTTTGTTTTTTTTCTCTGGGTTCCAGGTTTGAATCTATTATCAGGCGTGATGTATTTACTTGAATAAACTTGAAACTATTTTTATTGAAAGAAACGATTTTTTTTCATAAATAACTTTGTGGGTAATTTGGCCACACGCGAATTTTACCAGATTTGCATGCTGAAGGAAATGTTATAGCATTCTTCATCTACGAAATTAAAATAAATCCAAGAATAAAAGAAATGCGAAAACGGTGCATAATTAAAACGATATATAAATTTCTTATAAATAATAGTGGATAAATACATAGTATCTTGAGTTTGTGTCCTGGCCGAGGATCTTTTTTTCTGCTTCTGATTTTGTGTGAGTCTATTCACTATTCACTAAGTGTACAGGTTTTTCTTGGAAGTAAATGGATTCTGTCTATATGCATGAGGGTAGAAACGATAAGTTCGAAAAAGTCAAGAATCGTAGATCTTATGGCTGAAAAGGAAAAAACTACAAATGTGCAGAAATCGTCAAATATTTGATGAAAGTAATGATTAATCCGCCATGAGATAAACGCTTAAAATGAGCGGAAATGAAAAAAAAAACTTCGACAAACATGACCACACGTGGTTTTTCGGCGATTAAGCAAACATTTCCATTTTTTTCTAATATCTATAAATGCATTTATCATATTACTAACATTGCAATAGGATCAAACGTTATCGAATTGAACCTATACAAAAATATCTTGTATCGTATTTCGTGTACATTCCTTTGTGAATATTTGCTAAAGTGACTGCAATAGATAATTTAGGATTGAATGTTATGTATATATTTGCCAACCGTTAAATTCAACGTGAAATTAGCTGATTTTCACTTATCTGTCAACCTGTTATTTAATTAACAGTCTTTCATACTAACGATACTATTAGCATAGGGTTCAGATGGATATACTCGTATCCGTCATCGAGGGTAACTATTTTGGCGAGAACGAGGCTCTGTTCGATATTTCAAGCTGGATCAAATGTCTGATGATAGAAACCTTATCTTGCATACCGTCTGGCACGTTTAAGTAGATTCCTAAATACAAAAAATGTACAGACTTTTCGAAATGATGCACTGTCATATAAAACAAACGTGTATGAGTGAAACTTCTTCATGCACTGATGATGGGTGGAGCTATCCTGCACATTGACTATCTGCAAGAGGTAATACCTGTAACAATATTAACGGACCGTATGTCGCTTCGACTACAAGATGAAACAACAGACATGTCATTCGGCGGGGCAATGTTTTTGTGTGACAAGTGGCGATATGAAAGAACCTTAAATCAACGATAAATCATTGAACCAGAACATGCTGGCAATATTTAGAAGCACTCTCCCCTTGTTAAGCGATGCTTCCAATGAAGATTTGTTGATGTTCAGCCTGTGGTTGCAGACTTCGCAGTCACGAAGGTATATGAAAAAGTAATCAAAGGACATTAATTCTTTGCAAAATCATGGGACTAGCACACGCTGAAAATATTCGCGTCTCCTCTTGGTAATAAAATGGTTAATGAAGTTTCATCAAATTAAAGTAAGTTGATCCTGCAAAAATAGCCCAGACAAGGATGCACACAATTGCTGTATACAATGTACATGTAATGAAAGGGCCACCATTCAGTGTGAACAAATCTTCGAACCTGAACATTCTGACATTTTTCGCTTCTCCTCATGTTAGGAACGCTTCTCATGAGCATTTATGGCTGAAAATATCGCAGACGCGAACGTATACAGAAAAGTCACCAAAGAGAATAAACTCTGTGGAAAAACACAGAACTAGAATGTGTTGATAATATGTTCATCTCTTCTCGATAATGAAATAATCTATGAAGTTTCGCTGAATTCTCGAAATATAGCCCGGACAAAAATGTGGGACGGACGGCCGCGTGTACCACGCACGGACGGACGGTGACTGAACTATATCCTCACAGCGGGGGAATAATAAAGGAAGAGTGTACACGAACATACCACACTGTATCGGCAAAACACACTGGCTCCAATTTAACGATAATGCTCTAACTAACTTAACGAACCGGCTCCAATAAAAACTGGCTGATTTAGTAAAAGTCAGTATAACAGATTCGTGTATTTTATATGGTAAATCGCAACTTCTGAAGAAACGAATACTCTTACGGAATGCTCATCCTTTCCTGCATGGCCGTAGCTAGTCGGCTGTTTCAGACATCGATGCGTGTGAAAGTAATGCAAGTTGAATGCAGAGGATTCAACGGTAAAAAGTGCAAAACACACCCAAAATGCATGGATTTTGCTCAAAATTATCGAAGTTAAGGTGTTTAGCATAAAAGATTTGCATTGGCATGTAACTTTGGGTCAAATGTCGGTAAGCATGTACCACCACACTTTACCGATCTGCTATTTTATAGGCAAAACTTACCCATTTAAAAAAACAACGATTCAGGCTCCAATTGACGATACAACGAAAATGTTCCAATTCGTGTTTCACGGATCATTTTCAAAGACGTTTATGAACAATTACAAATATAAAATAACTCTTATCGGACAAATTTATGTGTTTTCTTAGTGAAAAATTGAAAATTCAACTCAGAACTTTTAAATATTCAAAATACTTTCCAAAATGGCAGGATTCATGGACACAGTGTTTACAGCTGCTCGCTCCTCGCAAAACCATTGACATTCTTATTCATAAATATAAAACTAAAGGCTAAAAATTAAAAAAGCAAAAATCTAGGTAGGAATTCGCAGAAATCGATTGAAAAGGTCGGTTACACGGCACCGCTACACTATATGTTATATTGAAATTTCAAAAGTGTTTGCAACGCTTTTGAATTTGGTAGCGTATTTTTCAAAATTTAGAGATGTACGTAACATGAGTTTATACTGGAGCCTTTTTATATCACCATATGTTCTAAAATACGTTATTTACATACAGTTTGAAGAAATTATTCTTTTACGAAAATCTGAGAGCGAACAGCTTTAAGGTTTTATTTGACCTAGCGTTTTGACCGCTATCAATAACACGGACCTATATAGGTCCGTGTCAATAATCACATGCAGCTTAGTCTAAAATCGAAATTGTCATCTAATGAACGGTTGAAGAAGTATATAATTTTGCATTCGCTATTTATGCTTTATCATCTTTCTGTGAACTTGTACACGACCTCAATATAATCTATCTGAGCTTTTTTGCCTAAGTGTGCTTATTGCGATAAACTTTCTGGAATTCTCACCCAGCCAGTTCGTGTTGAGTTTATTCTGGTCAAATACAAAATAGCAAAGGCACATGATTTCTACTGAAATAGTACTGTAGCCTTTAAGCCATTATTAAAACACGCATAAAACCATTCAAAAGTAGAATATTTGCCCAATTAGTCGAGGTAGAAGAAGGGGAAGAAAACAATTACGGTGATTTATTTATATGCCTAAATTGTGGTAGCTCAGCGACATACAGCGACATAGTCAAGGTAGACAATACGTAAATGTTTTTCAGTTTATCACTAAAAAACCGAGCAGAGGGCGGTATACGGTATCCATGAATCCTGTTATTTTAGGAAGTATTTTGAATACTTAAATGTTAGTTTATACTTATTTATTTTGGCTCGATTGTATAGAAAGCGTAAGTTTGGAGTCACACTCGAGTCTACTTCATGGAAAAAAATGTGCGGTGTCATATGAGGAGGTACGGTCGTGACCCCAGTGGGGCTCGAACTCGGAACCCCTGGATGAGCGATGTTCTCCTTTAAATTATTTTTTTAAAGAGAGTGGGTACAAGGTGACATAAAACTCAACATTTTGTTCGATAAGAGATTCTCTTATGTTTGTAATTGTTAAAAAAACGTCTGTGAAAATGATCCGTGAAACACGAATTGGAACATTTTCGTTGTATTGTCAATTGGAGCCTGAATCGTTGTATTTTTAAATGGGTAAGTTTTGCCTATAAAAATAGCAGATCGGTAAAGTGTTGGTACATGCTTCCGACATTTGACCCAAAGTTACATGCCAGTGCATATCTTTTATGCTTAACACCTTAACTTCGATAATTTTGAGCAAAATCCATGCATTTTGGGTGTGTTTTGCACTTTTTATCGTTGAATCCTCTGCATTCAATTTGCATTTCTTTCACACGCATCGATGTCTGAAACAGCCGACTAGCTACGGCCATGCAGGAAAGAAGTGAGCATTCCGTAAGAGTATTCGTTTCTTCAGAAGTTGCGATTTACCATATAAAATACACGAATCTGTTATACTGACTTGGGTTTTGTTTACTAAATCAGCCATTTTTTATTGGAGCCGGTTCGTTACGTTAGTTGGAGCATTATCGTTAAATTGGAGCCAGTGCGTTTTGCCGATACAGTGTGCATACTGATGTAAGACAATGTAACGTACAAACATACGCGTACTGCAGGAAAAAAAGAAAAGAAACGTAGAGTAAATCTTCTTTGCGACTTGAAGGAATGTTATAGTCGTTATTGTAGGCTCCCACTGCCGATCAAATCAATTCGATCGTCCCGATCGCCAAATTCCACGACCAAGTACGATAAACTTCCTCATGATGCTTGTACACGACTTCTTCCCGACCGCTACTCGATCGTTCACAACACCCACGCGGACATCACGACTTCAACCCGACAACCACTCCGATCTCTACTCAATCATCTCGACCCATACACGATCCCTACACGATATCAATTAGATCAGCCAAACCAACTAGACTTCTACTTGATCTCTACTCGTCGTTTTCCGATCAACTCGACCTCTACTCGACCAATACCCGATCGCTTGAACACGACTTCTTCCCGACTGCTACTCGATCGTACACGACCCCCACACGACCATTCACGACTCCTCCACACGACTTAAACTCGGCAACCACTCCGATCTCTTCTCCATATTTTCGACCCATACACGGTCCCTACACGATATCTACTCTATCAACTATAACGACTCGATCTCTACACGATCGTTTCCTGATCAACTCGACCTCAACTCGACCAATACCCGATCACTTCCCGATCGCTTCTCGAGCGCTTGGCTGCTCGATTCCTACCTGGTTTTTTTTACTTTAAAAAAAAAATCCGACAGGAAGCCGGAGCGATGCCGAGCAATGTAGACTACCCCGACCACTTCTGTCGAGCGAGCCAGACCAGTCTCCGACCGCTTGATCGGGTTTGATCGAGTGATCTGATCGGCAGTGGGAACCTAGCATTACCTAACATAGTATAAAGATCTATCTTTTATGAGCAAATTTCCAATATTTCATCATTTTATGAAATATCTAAACTCTGTTAGCCTACCATACATGTACAATTAAGTATAAAATAGTGGAATGTGTATCCGTGAGTAATAACAGAACATTGCATTTTTTGTTACCCTGAATTTCTTTTTTATTAACAAAATCACAAAAGCGCTTTAAACCGGTATCAATATTCATCTTAGATATAACCTGAGTGCATCTGACTTTAATATCATACCTCATGGAAGGTACAGACCAGGTATCAGCTACGTATATGAATTACCCACCTGTCATGTCACTTTACATTCACGGGTAGCGAAGTGAATAAAATGGGTATCACATTTTTATAATAGATAAATAAATTGTCAAGTGTTGTTTATCATTATAGATTTTACTTGTACTCTGATAAAATTGTCACATTCTTCAAAACAGGCTTTATTTAACGCCACTGTAACGTTTAGACTAATCAGCAATCTGCTAGATGCACAGATGTACATTGTCAATATATTATATGGAAGAAGAATTGCATTGACATGGCACCACGTGATGATGCATATTTCCTTTATCTATTCGGGTATTTGCTCTCTACTTCCTAGGACTGAACGATTATAGGAAACATACTCGATATAAATAGTCTCATTGTTACCACACCTAGAAAGTTGATGTTTTGAAGCTCTTGAGAATAAACTTAAACCTAACATATTTTTAATTAAAATTCTTTTTTGAGTTTGTCAGATCTTCACAACGGCCCATTTAAACTTGTAAGGATATGCGCGATGGAACAGGCTTGTTAGAAGCCGATCATATTTCTGGTTGTTTAGTCACATATGTAAAGACGCTAATTATATTTAAGATGAAAAACTGCTATCAAAATAACTGGACCATGACTACATCTACCTGAGTGTTAAAATTATATTTGACAATAATTGTGGTTGACTCTAAATTACATCCTACACAACCGAACAACTTTTCATTTATACACTTGACCGAGTTAGAAACGCAAAGATTTCCCCTGTTGAACATTTTTATTTGAATGACGCTACTGTTTTTATTTCTATCTAAGTCATTTTTTGCGATGAATTATTGAAACTTTTACAAGAATTCAATTTTATATTGTTCTTGTTGTGCTTGAAATCTGGATAAATTTGAAACACGATAACATTGTTAAAATAAATATTTTGCCACGTTTGCGTTTCTAAACCGGTTTAGTGTATGATATGTACTAATATGAAAATAGGCAATACATGTACCTATATCGGGCCAAAGCATAATGTGACAAACCATCACAGCGATTGCGCTCTTTTACTGTATACTGTAAGGGAAAGTGACTGCTGAGGGGAGTTTGCAGAATTTCCAGCGCGTGATAAGTTACGTCATCTCATTTGATCGATGTTTTTTTCAGAAATACATTGGTTGTAAGATTGATTCAGAGGAGAAATATGTATTTTAAAATAGATAACCGTAAAATAAATGTTTTAAAATTAAACATAAAACGGTCAGTGGAATTCTGAGTAGACGGTGCAGAGTAACATTTATGATAGCATGATGTCACAAAGTCGAAACATCTAAATTTCGCATGGGTATATGTGCAATCATTAATTTTATTGCTTTCGGTATTCAATTAAAGGGACATACCCTATAACTGATGTCGACTAAATAACCTCCAAAACATAAGTAATAGAATCTTTGGAAGAATAATAACTTAACCTAACAGTTTCAGCTATGCATTCCCAGTCATTAACATAAACTGCAGTACCGTAAACCATTCAATAATCTTTATAAAGTTGTTATTGTACAATTAATGGGTGGATGCGATTTATTTCAGAAAGCCTCTATATTGATTAATTATGGTAAAATGAGGCATTTTTTGCCATAGGTTCTTCTTTGATTTTTTTCATTTATCATTCTGCGTTCATTGAACACATACTAATCTTTGTTTCCAGAGTATAATCGGTTAAATGTAAGGAGTGCCTCTTTAAATACTCGTACATACGTTTACCTATGTCCAGGCTTCGCCCGAAGGTCGCTTCGCGCCTTGCGAGCTTTCGCCCGTATACTAGTATAATGTTACTTGGGGCAAATTACCTGCTGTAGTGTTGTATATGAATTGATAATAAAAAACGTAGAAGTCACTGTTTACTGTAGAAAACATTATACGGTCTTACATTTCTCTTTTACAGCACATCATTTTCTCGATTTATTAGACACTATAATTTAGCACATACATTTTCGTAGTTCTATATATGAAATCATAGACACTAGATTTGTTTGAATACATGTGTATCTGAAATGTCGGGCTAAAATGTACCACTCCCTTTACAACAAGACATGTTGTCTGTATTGTCATATATGATTCTGTTCCACTTTTTGTGTAATATATAAAGATAGTTAAGTTGATTAAGACTGGCACCATGTTTGTTTAGCTACCTAACATTCTGCGTCTGAAGGACATTTACATCTCTGGTTTTAAAGTTTACAACTCGACGGCACTGAAACCAAGTTTTTGTTTGCATCCAGATCCCGCGCGTATAAAAGGCTAGCAGTGGGTGTGGGGGGGGGGGGGGGGGGGGGAAACGAGGCGTGCCGAGTTTTGGACGTATCTCAGCCCGAGACACAACTCCATGTTCTCGGGAGGCATAGGCAAAATACAGTGGGTGGCCGGAGGAAAAGGGAAAATGGGGTTGGTATTTTTTTTTTTTCTGTTTTTTTTTTTTTTATAGGTGTTTTGGAGGAAAATCGAGAAAACCGTTGTCTTCTGGGGAAGTGGGATTTCAGCTTTATCTAGGGGGGGGAAAAAGTTTCTTGAGCACAATCTCATGCTCGGCACAAAATCATGCTCAAGTAATATGAAGGCCATTCAAGTTAATTTTACAAAGTTTGGTTTAATATAAAGATACATAAGCCCAAGAATAGGTGTTCTGATTGTTGCTATGGAACCTGCCTTTGTTAAAAGATTTATTACTAAATTGTCTTTATTTCATATTACTTGAGCATGATTTTGCGCTGAACATGAGATTGCTGAAGTAACATTTATAAGCTCGAGACAGGCCGAAATATACTCGCTCGTCATATAAAGGTTAAGAGTATAAGATGCAAGTATATTATTGTCACATATAACATTATTATACTCGTGAAATTCTGAGCTATAAACTAACATTACCTGTATAATATGATTTAATATTGCGATCTATAAAACGATATTATTTTACATAGATGTCACTGTTTATCCCCAGGAAAAGTCGTAATAAATACATTTATAAAAGATGTACATGTTTCTAAAATCACGCGAAGTTCTAAATTGGTTAGACACTTATGTATTACATTGTTCTAACGGAAGTTGAGACTTAAGTACAATTGCAATATAACATGATTTCAAGATACAGCTCGTCAACATTTATCTATTCATGCATGAATTGATTGTCATACTATATCCCCAATATTGTCCACGAATACAATAAACTTTGCTAGGCTGACCGAAATGTTGTTTTAGATTCCCTTGACTGCACTTTACTGAATCAGAGAGTTCACTTACATGTCATTTAATGTATATATCTTATCAACAAATGAGTCATTAAATGTAATTTGTAGTCATGTAACGACGTATGGACATGATTTCGTCTTATTTAGATTAAAACTGTAAGATGTAAATACATTTAGACAATTTATATTATACGGAATCACATTGTCAAAAGTAAAGTAATACCGCCACTGTACAAATTCCGTAATATTACGCATTGTATAAGCTTCAATATCAGCGATTTTCACGCGAGATCTCTTGTTTAAAAATCTTAAAGGAAAATATTCAAAGAAAAAATTACGAATGTAAATCAATACCGGGTTATCCATTGGCATCACCACATACATCATGTAATTTTCATATGTATCATTATTTCCGGATATAAAATTAAACACTGAGGATAAGGACCACCAATTTTTCACCTTCCTCCAACGAAACAAATCCAACGTATGATTTTTATACTTTGCAATAAGACTGTTCATTTTAAATCCTGTCAGAGATTTCACGTCATTTGCGGCTTTGACTACTTTTTTGTAATCTGTTTCTAGGTAACCAATGTCTGCGTCGTGATCCCATGGAATTATGTCGCAGTATCGGTAAGCTCCAAGGGCAGTTCCATAATCCAACCAGTATGTGACGTTATGCTTTTCCAGTGCTTTCGTAACTGTTTTAATTAACGTTCGCAACTCATTATTTTTAGCTTCTGACATATCACACGGTGGGAACTTGGTGTCAATGTGAATAGCCATAGAAATATAAAATCCTAAAAATATCAACAAAAATAGCACCAGGGTAGTTTTCCGACTGTATAAACGTTTAAACCATCGTTTCCTAGACAGGGGACAGAACCTGCAGGTTAATAACTGAGTTAACTTCAACATTTTTGCATTAAATAACCTAAACACAAGCCGATAAACGCATTCCCGGTTAATACACGGTAGTATTGAAATACATCTGAATTGTCCATTCCCTATCAAGGTATAAAACAGTATTTTGTGTAAAGATCGATCGTACGAGCAATGATGCGTAGGCATGCGGATGTTAGTTGGAGTGATTCTATGTTAAGAACGGTTACCTTGACCCCATATTTGTGAAACTATTTTGATAAATTGGATCAATCCTCTTAAACAAAATAATGTTTACAGTTTTTCCCATATACATTGTAGTCTGAATAGAGAATGTGACCAGGGTGTGGTCAATTTTGATCCTACAAATTTAGTAGAGAATAACAAGGCAACTTTACTTACAAATGTCTAGATCTGGGACTTGAGTTTCGTGAGGCCTATTCAGACTTCTCTGATACAATTTGAATAAAATTGGTAAAGATCCATTAGACAATGCTTCACACCAAATGTTAAAGCTCTAGAACTTGCAGTTTAAGGCAAAGCGGATCTATTAAGATTTCCCTATAACTATTTTGACCAAGGGGCATGATTCGAACAAGCGTGGTAGAGTTCAAACAGACAATGGTATAATATATAAAATCTTGGCCTTCTGGTTTCAGAAATAAGATTTTTTTAGCTTTTCCTACATAACCCGGGCGGGTCAAATTTGACCAATGGGATATATTTGAATACTCTTAATAGAGGTTCATTGGATCATACTACACGCAAAATATCAAAGCCTACGGACGTATGGTTTCAGAGGAGAAGAGTTGTGACATGTGACCTCGAAGGCGAGATCAATTTCGACTTCTGGGGCATGATTTGAACAAATCGGAGAGAGGACCATTACACAATGCTATATATACAACATCTTAGATCTGAGCCTTACTTTTGTTTTGTCAACGATCATAAAAGCTAACGAGTAAACTGTATGGTTTCAACTTGTGTTCATATTAACAGGTTCTGAAATAATGGATCAATATAAACAAGACAATAAAGCTGCTCCTCCCCTAAATGTCCCCTGTATTTATATGCAGTTCGTCTTAATGTATCTTAGCTTTGTATTAAATTTCGGTAAATAGCCTATACACGAGGTAAGATGTTTTATATAAAGGGAGATATTTCTAACATTTGGCAAAGACAGTTAAGGTTCTTAGATATTACAAATCCACTCAATGTCCTCTTTGTACGCAGTTTGAATAAATTCCAATCATTACTTTTATTCTGCAGCTATACTCAGGAGAAATAAATTAAAGAAAGATAATTCAAAACTAGACAAGGGAGAGTAATAGATCTTGGCCAGTTGTACACTTTCTCTTTATGCCCTCTGTCTTTGTATGCATTTTGGATAAATTCCATTGAATACTTCGGACAAAAAACAATTAATTTACTATGTCTGTTGCCATATCAATCACAATTTTTATTTGACAGAAAGTAAAAGGATATGCGTTATCCCCATATCATCTTTTATGAACATGCCAAGGCTCATGATGATACTTTGAATTCTTTTTATTTTATATTTTTACTATGTCGGTCGCCATAGCGACCACAAATTTTGTCAGACTAAAATAAATAAAACATACACAATCTCTGTATTGGCCACTATACAAAAATCCTTACCAAAAGTTTCATTTGACTAGCATTTGTTGTTCCTAGGATATTGCATGGTCCAGTTTTTCGGACCGACGCACTGGCATACACCGGGCGTAATTACGGACGAAGGGTAAACCTATAGTCTCCTCCGGTGAAACCCGTACGGACTAATAAAGGATGGCTTAAAAAAGTAGAGCATGGAACAACAATTAAATCCTGTCTTTCTGGAGAAAGGTAAGCGCTATAGAGTAAATCGTTAAAAAAACATTAAAGTGATGATTAGCAAACTAATGCATGCTCCTAGCATTTTCATGGTTGGAATAATATATAGAGATATTTCCCATTGTAAGAAAGTTTTACTAATAGAGAGGATCTACAGAAAGCTATTTTCTTTTTCGCTAGCAATAGGACAGATCGAAAACGAGCAATATAGAATTTCTGAGACTGCTAGCCACTGATTAAGTAAAGCAACCAGAAGAGCATTACTAAAGTATAAATCTAAACTGACCTATCTAACATACCTATTATATACAGTGAACTTACACACGCTCATTATTGCCCTACACCTGAAAAGAAATGATGACAAATTGATGTGAAATCTGATAGTGAACTGATTAAATATACATACGGCATTATTGATCGCTAAGTTAATATAACCATCAATACACAGCAGACCATTGAGCCATTCAGTTTTATTGTCGTACAGCAGTTGGTATTCATGCATTTCTACCCTACAGTAGAATGCTAAATGTATTGACGTATTACGTTTATTATCCTAAGGCGTATAATAATGACAGAATAATCATTAATAAGCTATATTTGAGCTCACCTGGCAAAGATTGTCATGGCAAGCTTTAGCTTTTAGATTTCAAACAATATCTCCCCAATAATCACATTGCCAATCTGAATGACACTTCGCAGTAAAGCTTCTCTACCGAGGACAACCACTGTCAAGCTGTATCTTAATATTGACCAGTGTTTTAGTAAGTTCAAAATCATCATGCATAAATTCTACAGCTACGTACATGGTCAAATTTCATAATTGTGCAATTATACGAAGTTGAACGATATAGCAAGAACTGAACATGTGTGCTGTACAGTCGAAAACGCATCTGTCGGTTTAGCTTGTATCCTTCGTTAAAAATAGGACTGATGATATTATTTCTACTTTTTCACATTCATTTATTGTTTTGATCAAACACCGTCAAACTTGATGGAGGCAACGTTTTGTCGTAATGAAATATATATTAAGGATTTTAGCCTTTCATCGGTCCGGATAAAGTTATCTTTTAATATCGTCTTTCATTTTGCTAAATATAAAGTGTTGAACGGTTTTGAGTTTCATTCTAATAGTTTATGTTCGGAATATAATAACTCGTACTTTCATAATATATAATCAGAATTAGATTGGTCTCCCTTAGATTAAGCTTAAGGGGTGCTGAAATTTAAAATAACAAGAATTGTTATTGACCCTGTTTTTAATGGAGACGAATTAGCTAGAATTTTGGTATTGTAAACGTTTATGTATGCGGTGTATGTTTCAAAATGGGTATCAATTTTTAATCTTTTCTACTGTAGTATGCTATACTTTAGGATAAAAAATGAGAGAAAGTGGTATTTCTAACATCATCTGAATAAATATTTCGCTCCTTATTATCACCCAACCCACTTTACTAAAATTCATTTTTTCAATTTTTGAGAAATGAATATTTTCATGATTAAGGAATAACATGGTTTTTCAGATATTTTGCCTAGTCTGATTAAAACCTTTGATTTAGAATGCAAAAATAAACAAGTGACAGGAAATTGTCACAAAACCAGGTTTTCATTTTCCAGTCTGCTGGCCGAGCGCAAATGTGTTTTTAAAGTCAGTAGATATACATAATGTGAAAAAGAAACAAAGGTCTTCTTCTATAATATTACATGTGTAAAAAAAGCAAATGGCCATAATTCAGGCAAAACTGATCCAAACACAAAACCCAGACAATATGCACGAGGGCACTTGATGACAACAGTTCTGTGAGAGCTTGAGAAATGTAGGAGGAAGTGGGCACATGACAGTATTCTTCTATATATAACATATGTGGAAAAAAGGCAAAGGGCCATAATTCAGGCGAAAATTATTTAAAAAAAAAAAGAAAGAAAAAAGAAAGAAAAAACTTGCTCTGTGTGGGGTTTGAACTGCTGGTCTCATCAGAAATTTTGTCATCTTACTGTAACAGAATACTCCAAAGTATACAGGACTGGTAATCTATTCTAAAAATAGACAGTAATAACAGAGTATTCTCCCTTTTATAATAACAG
>JAFMSR010000002.1:14903386-14950886 GCA_022818135.1 Saxidomus purpurata | reverse complement strand
GAAATGAGGCATTTTTCGCCATAGATTCCTCTTTGAAATTGTATTTATTTATCATTCTGCGTTCATTGTACACATAATCTTTGTTTCGAGAGTATAATCGGTCAGATGTAGGGAGTGCCTCTTTAAAGCTGTATTTATTTGTCATTTTACGTTCATTCAACACATTATGTATACTTGAAGAATATAATCTGCTAGATGTACAGAGTGCCCCTTTGAAAATAAAAGGCATTTGGTACAATCCAGTAAAAAGTGGGGTACTAAGCATAAATCATGAAACCTGCTCGCTCGCGGATTTTGGTAAAAAAAAAATAGTTCTTCAAACTGTATGTAAATAAACGTATTTTAGAATATATGGCCATATAAAAAGGCTCCAGTATAAATTCCTGCCACGTATATCTCTAAATTAAAAAAAAATACGCTACCAAATTCAAAGCGTTGCAAACGCTTAAGGCATGGGTGGTTTTTAAGGGTGGTTTTTAATTGGGGGGGTGTTTTAACGAGCTTTGTTTTTACATACGGTGGCTTTGTTCCTTGCGTGTGTTGAAATTTCAACTATTGAACATATGGGGGAAAAACGTATTTTTTACTTATAATTATTTTTGTGTTTTGTTTATATAGTGTAGGGTGTGTGTGGGGGGGGGGTGTGGGTGCCTGTGTGGGGGGGGGTTTTTGGGGGGGTGGGTTTTTGGTACGTGGCAATCAACCTGTTTGATATTGATTTTTGTTTTTTTCTGCCAATTCCTACCTAGATTTTTGGTTATTTTTTCAATCTAGCCTTTAGTTTTATATTTATGAATAAGAATGTAATTTTTTTTCAAAAATATTTTTTCAACGATACCATTGAAACAAGAGCTGTCCCTCACAAGTGACGAATGCCCCCGAAAGAGGTGCCTCACAGTCTGTGTCCTCTCCATGTGCTCAATAAATGTGCTATGTAATTTTAAAATCCTTCCATGCATGACAGAGTAACCATGCATACTGTATTCCATTACTTTAAACACAAAGTGTGACCTTGACCTTTGAGGTAGGGACTTGGGTCTTGCACTCGATACATCCGCTTGATGTGCTAGACATTTTTGCCAAGCAATTTTAAAATCCTTCAAAGCATAATAAAGTTATAGTCCGGACACAAATATATGCATATATACAGGATTCCATTACCTATAAACTCTAAGTGTGACCTTGACCTTTGTGGTAGGGAGGTGGGTCTTGCACGCGACACGTCGTCTTGATGTGCTGGACATTTGTGCCAAATTATTTTAAAATCCTTAATGCATCAATCAATCAATCAATCATAGGTATTTTTATAGCGCGACACTTTATACAGTTATATTCTGTTGCGCTTCACAAGATCCTATAATGTCAAAGTCATTTCCACAGTTTAAAACTATATACACATTTGACGAAACTGTTTATCTATAAAATTGTTCAAAGAGGTGTGCTTTCAGTCTTTTTCTGATTGCAATTTCCGATGCAATGCACTTTAAGTCTTTTGGTAGGGCGTTCCACCATTTAGGTCCCATAACAGAAATAGATCTGTCAGCAAGTCTGGTCCTGCGTGACAAAGTTACAGTCAGGACACGAAGGTGTGCATAATGCATAAATAGAGGAATCCATTACCTTCAAACTCTAAGTGTGACCTTGACCTTTGAGGTAGGGACGTGGGTCTTGCACGCGACACGTCGTCTTGATGTGCTAGACATTTGTGCCAAGTTATTTTAAAATCCTACAATGCATGACAAAGTTACAGTCCGGACAAAATGTGTGCATATATAGAGGAATCCATTACCTTCAAACTCAAAGTATGACCTTGACCTTTGACCTTTGAACACGTCGCCTTGATGTGCTAGACATGTGTGCCAAGTTATTTTAAAATCCTTCAATGCATGACAGAGTTACAGTCCGGACACGAATTTGTAAGTGGGGACGCACAGACGGACGGTGCGATTTTAATATGCCTCTCTTCGGGGGCATAAAAATATGTTTAAAAAAACTGACGTAATTATACATAAATATAAAACTAAAGGCTAGAATCAAATTATAAGCAAAAATCTAGTAGGAATTTGCAGAAATCGATTAAATATGTCGGTTACACGGCACCGCTACACTTTGTTTATATTGAAATTTCAAAAAGCGTTTGCAACGCTTTTGAATTTGGTAGCGTATTTTTTATATTATAGTTATAGATTAAAAAGGTGTCAAGGTTTTGATTTTTATAAGAGGTGTTGCGGGAGGGACATTTATAGCTTTTAGGAGCCTTTTTATATGGTTTTTTTTTTTTTTTTTTTTTTTTTTTTTTTGGGGTTTTGGGGGGGGTTTTTTTGGGTTTTTATATGACTATACGTTCTAAAATACGTTATTTACATACAGTTTAAAGAACTGTGTTCCTTTAATTGTTCGTTTTGTCCTCGTGTGTTTGCTTTGTATACTAGTGTGTGTTGGTGGTGTGCACTTCTGGGTGCTGTGGGGCTCGTTTTGGGGAGGCTGCGTTTTTGGTACGTGGCATTCCCTGTTTGATATTATTTTTGTTTTTATCTTTTTACCAAAATCTGAGAGCGATCAGCTTTAAAAATGATTTTGACTAAATTGTATAATGATACTGATATTTCATCAGTAAAATGATCACTTATTACTGCATCCTATACGCTGGGTAAATTGCTTTGTCAACACAGTAACATGTTTTATCTTCCTTGATACGTTCTCGTTAGAGACGTTAACTAATGTCCGAATCCATGCTAGACAAATTGTGTATCCAATTTCTCATTAATAAAACATTGCAGTCTAAACCTTGATTATCTAGTCTACGCCTAATTTCCCAGATGTATCGCAAGTTGTAGTCCGGTAATCTGTTTTACCCTATCAGACGCAGTTTGACGAAGCGGTACATTTATTCTGCCTCACAAACATTTAATACAGCTTATGTATATTTGAAAAAGAAAGTGCTTATACGAAGTTAATACTCCAGACACACACAAAAGATGTCCCAAGCGAAAATTGTAAACGGTAATTGTAACTTTCATTTAGGAATGTTTAAATGAAATCGGCTTTCTGTGTACACATTTAGAAAAACAAAAATAATATCAAACAGGGAATGCCACGTACCAAAAACGCGCGCGCGCGCGCGCGCACACACACACACACACGAGGACAAAACGAACAATTAACGGAATATTAATTTGCAAGGTAGCAATATTGAAGTGTTTTTATTGAAGTGTTTTTAAATAAGAAAATCGTGCAAGTGACAAATTACATTTTTATGTTGCATCTATATTACTGGCAAATGTATGCAACCTATTTTTTTAGCTCACCTGGCTTTTCCAATCACCCACTGTCCGTCGTCCGTCAACATTTTACTTCAAACGAAACCAATGGGACAATCTTGATGAAACTTGGGGGGGGGCGGGGGGGGGGGGGGGGGGGGTTTGGGGGGGGGGGGGTTTTTGGGGGGGGGGTTTTTTTTTTTTTTTTTTTTTTTTTTTTTTTCAGGTATGTTCCTTGTAAGATATATTAAAATTGTTCAAAGAATTCCATTCCATGCGGAACTCTGATGGGCTTTGGCAACAAACAGGAAAAAGTTTAAAACTCTTCTCTCTGAATCCAAAAGGCATTGAGCTTAGATATACTAATTGAAACATGCAACGCTGTCTTCTCTATACCTTTGTTTGCTACCACCTGTAAAATCTTACAAATCGCGGCCGTCATATTGGAAAACTGCCGAAGACCTCCGAAACGGATATTTTGGGATGTAACTCATCATCATCATCATCTTGAAGCGCTTTATCGAAAGCGTCTATCCGATCGTTAATATAGACAATTCCAGTCAATTTTGGTATACCCTTTAAAAAGTATCGATATTTATGAAACAGACATACAGAATACTCCTTAATTAAATAACCTTCTTGAACTTGAAAATGTAGTAAACTAGTTATGTTTCATTCAACTTTGAATAATATTTTTATATAAAAAGGGCACTTCCTACATCTAGCATATTATATTCTCGAAACATAGATTATTCTCAGTCATTATCGATAAAATCAGCGGTTTAAAATATACTGCAGTACCGTAAACCATTCAATACTCTATGTAGAGTTGTTGTTGTACAATTAATGGGTGGATGCGATTTTATACAGAAAGCATCTATATTGATTCATTGTGGTAAAATGAGTCATTTTTCGCCATAGGTTCTTCTTTGAAATTGTATTAATTGATCATTTTACGTTTATTGAACACATAATCTATGTATCGAGAAAAAAATCTGCTTGATGTAGGGAGTGCCTCTTTAATTGGATCGACAAACACAATCGCGTCGACCATTACTGCAATATCTGCACATACTACATGTACAGCTGTCGCACTGTCCATCACAGTCACTCGAAGGGACATTGAATGTCTTTTTCACTGACAGTGAATCTAAAACAAATTTTCTCAGACATGTACTCAATTTACCTAGAGCTTTCATTTCTGCATTGGCATGTGGTAGCATTCGTAATGTCTCGGGATGGATTGCCATCTCTAGCTGCCCGTCCAACCTCTTGCCAGTAATCATCAAGAGCATTGCACGTATCCCAGTGTATAATATAGCGGATATGTTGATACCTATACCGAATGTCTCAGTGCAAATAATCAGTCGAATGGTTGATGCTGGATCTGCAAACTTATAAAGAATGTCTTTAAGATCAGCAGTGTCCATGCCGGCATCATAAAGACTAATTAATGTGCATGCTGCCTCCCCCAAATACTCCATCACTTCCACCACAACCTTCGACATCTGTGACACGCCGTTTAAAACAAAATTATATACAATGACTGTTGATATGTTCTTAAAGTTAATAGTTGCAATGTTATCAGATATGTATACATATGTTTGTACACAATATTAAAATGTACGCCAAAAATATGTTTGTTATAGACTTCCTGAACAACTGAGATCGTATGTTTTATGTGTTTTTTTTTTCAACATTACTTTTTTTTGTCTCACAGTTGCATACAACTCGCATATTCATCGAATACTTACGAACATTTTACGTCTAATGTAACATGGAAGAATTCATGGGAGTTTGAGTATGTTTATATAGTGTGAAACATGGCGATCGAGTGAGAATATATTTCACCGAGTAAGTAATACTGTCTTGTACATGTACATGAGGTATTGCATTTGAAATACAAGTATAGAGCAGTTGAAGATTTCCTGTTTTTAATGATACCGCCTTTGCAAGTCATCGACCAATGTCTAAGATGTCAACCTCCGTGGTTTAGAGTGCTTTAGAGTCGCCAAGTTGAGGTCACTGTTACCTCTCATTGATTGATGGTCAGGGGTTCGAGCCCTGCTGCCGATCAAGTAGTACTGGTGTTACACTATACGATATTCCGGTAAACTGCCCTCCTGTTAAAATGACCAAAATAGGGTTGGACTGGGTGTTAAACTTCTACAACAACAACCTGCTTAAGTTCAGATGACATGAGCAACCATTGGTCTCGCCATTCTATAAAATGTTTCATTTTTATAATGCTGGCCAACAACATAGATCATGATCACATGTTTGCCACGGAAGCCATTTAATTGCAAATTGTTAAATGACATTCTTGTAAATTCTATACTGAAAATTTGAATGGTTCGTACAACCTAACATATACCACTGCCTTGTCGGCCTGAGTGCCCTTTTCCTTCACCTCCTCCAAATGCCAGCCTAGTTCCACACAAAAGACTACCGCCGACCCATTCTTCAGTGACAGGTATATTTCAGGTCTGTGTAAAAAATGCCTTTTGTCGTTAAAACCTAAACAATACTACATAAATGTAGTAAGCAGTAGCTATAATAAATATTATCCGAATATAGGAAAATAGAAAGAGTAGCAACTCCGACCACTGGAGGCTGCCAACAATACGAAGGTCTAAAGGAGCATCTTAGTGAGTCACAGTGGACTCTGATCACACACGAGGGTCACCATGGGCACCAGACGGTTTTTCTTGTGACATGACCCAAATGTGAAGACTGAGTAAACTCACACACACATTTGTAGTCCATTGTACAAGCCAAGATTCTTAATGATAACTTCCAAGACTTAATCGGTGCAAGTCGCTGACAAAAGCAGCATAGGGGTACTTGTAAAACTAGATGCCCACGTGCAACATGTCGAGCCCACCATATGTCAAAAGGGCTAACTCCTTACCAAGTAGAGATGGGTCAAAATACACCTAAATATTGGATGTAACATGCATGTTGTACCACAGAAAAGTGGTCTCGGTTTTTCTCTACGGCCAGTAATAAAAAAGTTAAATATAAGCTATTTATAGTAACAACAAAGGGAAGTAATTCTAAAAACAAGGGTAGCCCATGGTGGTGAACATTTGTACAAAGTAACATCAAAATCCCTCCATGCATGAAGAAGAAATGCTCCAGACAAAGATATTCTTGACTTTGAACTTTAACCTCTAAGTGTGACCTTGACCTTAGACCTAGGGCCCTGGTTCTTGCGCATGACACTCCGTCTCATGATGGTGAACATTTGTGCCAAGTAACATCAAAATCCCTCCGTGCATGAAAAAGATATGGTCTGGACAAAATCGGACGCACGCACGCACGCACATACACCGAACCGCAAAAAGTGACAACTATATCGAGCTCGACAAAAACTGGTAAGTTCAACTATTCTGTTGTATGCTGGTCTAAATGTCTCTGCCCTGAAAACAAACAAAACTGTACAGGCTTCTAAAACATGCATACTTAACGGCATGGAGAGATGCATAAATGCTGTAGTACGTAGTCACAGACGAGGGAACGGGCTTTTGATGGGTGTATGAGAAAGTTGTAACGTTCAACGTTATATCCTGCATTCTTGTGGGTTTTACACTAATGTTTAAACGTTTCATTAATATACTAGTACTCTATTGTATATATATATGTAATCTAACATTTATTGAAACGGTTGTCGTACGGTTGCCCGCCGGTGGTATTATCACAGTGGGTAAGATTCATTTGCAAACTGAATATAATGCGTAACTTCCGTTTTCAAACAAAATTTACGTCTATCATAGCAATTATACGGTAACTTGTGTCCAGAGACAAAATCTTGTTCTTTTGAGTAAAGTTGGTGAAAATGGTCCCAATGCATCGCACCTGGTACGGGCCTGTTACAGTTAAGTCCAAACAGGTCGCTGATACTGTCATAATCGACGTTATCCAACATATCTTCTGCCGATTGGGGTATGTAAAAGGTCACCTTCAAAATTTGTTCCATAGTGTGGTGCAGACAGTAGTTTGTGATATCTTAATGTATTGTGATAGGCGTAATCAGTCTCAAGTTTTGTTTATGTGACGTCAAAGAGCCCTAACATTCTTCTGTAAGGAGGCGATATTTTTTCAATCCATAAAGAACACGATTATCGCAGGAAAAAAATCATTCATTTTCTTCTTTATTGTTTCAACTGTATCATTTTAAAGTAATTGACAACTACGGTCTTATATATGAAGCTGCATACGAAACATACCATGAATGCAGCAAGTGAGCCTCGTCAACAGCAATAACACGGACGTCAGCAACATATATGGGGTTCTCCCATATAAAGTCCCTCCACACATCAAATCCGGTGCAAACATGAGAACCCTGTATTCTCCAGCTCTTATTTCAATATTTAATGCACTGGGACATGTTCAAGATTTATTTGGTGTTCAATTGTTACATTTCCATAGTGTAATAACCAAATATTTAAGACAATAGATAAATATAATGACAGAAATGAAAACATTTCAATCTCCTATATCATATTTAGATAATTTAAGTAAATCCTACTGAGAAATAAGAATGCTACCGAGACCTTTGCGTATTTTCAATAGCTGATGTATACGATGCATTGCATATTGATATTGAATATTAAATGCATATACGCACCCTTTTGAACATCCATGCCATCTAGTTGCCTCAGCTGGTCAGCTACCAGTGACTTCAATGGTGAAACAACAAGGCAGTGTAAACGAAAGGGATTTCCCATAACCTGTCGGGAACAAACTTATGCAAGACTTCCCGTCAGCAATTGCAGACAGAATGCTCAGTTGTTTATCTTTCAATTTTGTGAATGAAAAGTTATATTCTCTTTTTAACAGCTCGAATTTTCCCTCCACATTACTTCTTGACGCCATTTTTACACAGCAAAAAGGACTAAGTTCAACTAAACTTTATAGTTAAAAATCCAACGATTTATAATGGGTTCAAATAAAATACTATTCAAAGTTGAATGAAACATAATTAGTTTTTTACATTCAAGAAGGTTATTTGATTAAGGTGTGTCGATTATATTGCATTCTGTGTGTCTGTTTCGTAAATATCGATACTTTTTAAAGGGTACACCAAAATTGACTGGAAATGTTTACATAACGATGTTGATGGGTCACATGAAAAAATATCCGTTTCAGAGGTCTTCGGCAGTTTTCAAATATGACGGCCACGATTTGTATGATTTTACAGGTGCTGGCAAACAAAGGTTGAATTCATGCTATACAGAGAAGACACGTAGTTATAATTTTACAAAATGGTAGATTTAACTTCAGTCTTGTCGTATACCAAAACGTATGTTTAACTTGGAAAACCTGTTAGGTTTCTATGACGTTATAATGAGAAATAGGAATAATAGCGTCAAAGACCTTGGGCTACACGGATGCAGTTCAGGTACATGCCACAAGTGCAAAAATCTTCGTTTTTATCCGGATTTCCCAAAAAACTGTCTATCATATGACAGTGAGGAAATATTGCTTATTCAAATGTATATCTCTATAATTGCAAGTTGTCTAAAAGATCTGTCAAAGTCTTGATACACGAGCTGGGTTCACTCTCTATTTCTACTGACACATCCATCAAATCCTTTCAGAAATTATACATTAGCATGTTAAATAAACGCAGTAAACATATGAGAGCGATTTATGACCTTTGATCAATGGATCATGATTGGTTAAAGGGACATACCCTATAACTGATGCCAAACTAAATAACCTCCAAAACTCATTAATAGAATCTTTAAAAGTGTTATAACTTAAAACTTTCAGCTATGCAATAAAGAGGCACTCCCTACATCTAGAAGATTAAATTCTCGAAACATAGATTATGTTTTCAATGAACGTACAATGATAAATAAATACAATTTCAAAGAAGACCTATGGCGAAATATGCCTCATTTTACCACAATTAATCAATATTGAGGCTTTCTGTAATAAATTGCATCCACCCATTAATTGTACAACAACAACTCTACATAGATTATTGAATGGTTTACGGTACTGCAGTATATTTTAAACCACCGATTTTATCTACAATGACTGGGAATGCATAGCTGAAACTTTTAGGTTAGTTTATACTAATTATACCCCCGAAACGAAGTTTGGTGGGTATATAGGAGTCATCCGGTGGTTGGTCTGTCGGTCAGGCGGTCCGTTGCATTTTCCTTGTCCGGAGCATAACTTGAAAACCACTAGTTGGAATTCAATACAACTTCATACAATGGTCAAGTACATTGAGAGGAAGTGCAATGCACAAGAACCATAACTCCATCTTGGCTAATTACAGAGTTATTGCCCTTTGTTACTTTTCCTTGTCCGGAGCATAACTTGAAAACTACTGGTTGGAATTCAAAACAACTTCATACAATGGTCAAGCACAATAAGAGGAAGTGCAGTGCACAAGAACCATGACTCTATCTTGAGTATTTACTGAGTTATTGCCCATTTTTACTTTTCCTGGTCGCAGAGCATAACTTGAAAACTACTTGTTGAATGCAATACAACTTCATACAATGGTCCAGCACAATGAGAGGAAGTGCATTTTACAAGAACCATAACTATAATTACAGAGTTATTACGAAGAACAATATCTCTATTTTAGTTGTTTTTTGCAAGGTATTCTGTTACTACGAACTTCCTCAGTTTATAAAGCAGTCTTTCGGGGGTATAAATCACATTTCGTGATAGCTCTAGTTTAATTTAGGTCGATTGTGAAGAAAGCTTGTAGCTCATCGAGTCACTCTCGAGTCCGCTTCCTGGAAGAACCAGTACTGGTGTCATATGAAGAAGTACGGTCGTGACCCCAGTGGGGCTCGAACCCGCAACCTCCGGGATGAGCAGCCGACACCTTAACCTTTACACCACCGCTCCCTTAACTTTTAGGTTAAGTTATAATACTTCCAAAGATTCTACAATTTATGTTTTGGATGTTATTTAGTTTGACATCAGTTATAAGGTGTGTCCCTTTAAAGGGACATCCCCCATAACTGATGTCAACTATAGAGTTGTTGTTGTACAATTGGTGGATGCGATCACTGGCACCAGAGTACTAAACTGCCCTGTAATTTTAACAAAATACCCCAACTTTACAAAATAATATCATTTCATGAAAAAAATAAAACCTTGTCAAAAAGTCATTTTCAGTCAAACCCCCGTATACACTGTTCTATATTATTCAATTATTTTGATATATTATTTATTAGCTCACCTGGCACAAAGTGCCAGAGTGAGCTATTTGGATCGCATTCCGTCCGTCCGTCCGTCCACCATTTCCTTCAAACGACATCTCTGAAACCACTGTGCCAATGTTGATGAAACTTTGCAGGGATGTTCCTTGCATGAATCTCTATCAAAGTTGTTCAAAGAATTCCATTCCATGCAGAAGTCTGGTTGCTATGGCAACAAATAGGAAAAACTTAAAAAATCTTCTTGTCTGAAACCACAAGGCCTAGAGCTTAGGTATTTGGCATGTAGCATTGTCTAGTGGACCTCTACCAAGATTGTTCAAATTATGACCCCCAGGTCAAAATTGACCCCGTGCGGGTGGTCACTTAGTTCTGCATAGGCTTTATATAGGAAAAACTTGAAAAATCTTCTTCTCTGAAACCACAAGGCCTTGAGCTTAAATATTTGGCATGTAGCATTGTCTAGTGGACCTCTACCAAGATTGTTCAAATTATGACCCCGGGATCAAAATTGACCCCGTACGGATGGTCACTTAGTATTGCATAGGCTTTATATAGGAGAAACTTTAAAAATCTTCTCCTCTGAAACCACAAGGCCTAGAGCTTAGATATTTGGCATGTAGCATTGTTTAGTGGACTTCTACCAAGATTGTTCAAATTATGACCCCGGGGTCAAAATTGACCCTGTAGGGGGAGTCACTTAGTTTTACATAGGCTTATATAGGAAAAACTTTAAAAATCTTCTTCTCTGAAACCACAAGGCCTAGAGCTTAGATATTTGGCACGTAGCATTGGCTAGTGGACCTCTACCAAGATTGTTCAAATTATGACCCCCGGGTCAAAATTGATCCTGCACGGGGGTCACTTAGTTTTACATAGGCTTTATATAGGAAAAACTTTAAAAATCTTCTCTGAAACCACAAGGCCTTGAGCTTAGATATTTTGCATGTAGCATTGTCTAGTGGAGGGATGTGACTTGATTTCACATAGACTTACATGTATATAGGGAAAACTTACAAATGCAAGAAGGCCGACAGGCAGAGAATAGATATTTGGAATGTTACTTAGCATTGTGTAGTGGACCTCTACGACTTGTGTTAGAATCACGAGCCCTTGTATTATAGCCAATGGTAGTCAGGTGAGCGATATAGGGCCATCATGGCCCTCTTGTTTTATTTATCCCCCCGCCGAAGGCGAAGGGGATATTAGAAATGGTCTTCGTCTGTCCGTCCGTCCGTCCGTGCGTCCGTCCCAATTTTGTCCGGAGCATAACTCCAAAAGTACTTGAGGGATTTTCTTCAAACTTCATACACTGACAGAGCACATTGGGAGGAAGTGCAGTGTGTAAGAACAATAACTCTATCTTGCCTACTTTTAGAGTTATTCCCCTTTCATCAGATTTACTTGAAAAACTTTGTCCGGAACATAACTCCAAAAGTACTTGAGGGATTTTCTTCAAACTTAATACACTGACATAGCACATTGGTAGGAAGTGCAGTGTGCAAGAACAATAACTCTACCTTGCCTACTTTTAGAGTTATTCCCCTTTATCAGATTTACTTTAAAAGTTTTGTCCAGAGCATAACTCCAAAAGTACTTGAGGGATTTACTTCAAACTTAATACACTGACATAGCACATTGGTAGGAAGTGCAGTGTGCAAGAACAATAACTCTACCTTGCCTACTTTTAGAGTTATTCCCCTTTATCAGATTTACTTGTCCGAAGCATAACTCCAAAAGTACTTGAGGGATTTTCTTCAAACTTAATACACTGACATAGCATATTGGTAGGAAGTGCAGTGTGCAAGAACAATAACTCTACCTTGCCTACTTTTAGAGTTATTCCCCTTTATCAGATTTACTTTAAAAGTTTTGTCCAGAGCATAACTCCAAAAGTACTTGAGGGATTTACTTCAAACTTAATACACTGACATAGCACATTGGTAGGAAGTGCAGTGTGCAAGAACAATAACTCTACCTTGTCTACTTTTAGAGTTATTCCCCTTTATCAGATTTACTTGTCCGAAGCATAACTCCAAAAGTACTTGAGGGATTTTCTTCAAACTTAATACACTGACATAGCATATTGGTAGGAAGTGCAGTGTGCAAGAACAATAACTCTACCTTGCCTACTTTTAGAGTTATTCCCCTTTATCAGATTTACTTTAAAAGTTTTGTCCAGAGCATAACTCCAAAAGTACTTGAGGGATTTACTTCAAACTTAATACACTGACATAGCACATTGGTAGGAAGTGCAGTGTGCAAGAACAATAACTCTACCTTGCCTACTTTTAGAGTTATTCCCCTTTATCAGATTTACTTGTCCGAAGCATAACTCCAAAAGTACTTGAGGGATTTTCTTCGAACTTAATACACTGACATAGCACATTGGTAGGAAGTGCAGTGTGCAAGAACAATAACTCTACCTTGCCTACTTTTAGAGTTATTCCCCTTTATCAGATTCACTTTAAAAGTTTTGTCCAGAGCATAACTCCAAAAGTACTTGAAGGATTTTCTTCAAACTTAATACACTGACATAGCACATTGGTAGGAAGTGCAGTGTGTAAGAACAATAACTCTACCTTGCCTACTTTTAGAGTTATTCCCCTTTATCAGATTTACTTGAAAAAAAATTCTGGAGCATAACTCCAAAAGTACTTGAGGGATTTTCTTCAAACTTAATACACTGACATAGCATATTGGTAGGAAGTGCAGTGTGCAAGAACAATAACTCTACCTTGCCTACTTTTAGTCAAATAGAAAAATATCATACCTATACTGATAATGAACATTAATATAATTTTGCAAACCTTCTCTTCATTGCCTTATTCTTTTTCCACTTACTTGAAAACTGTACTCAGCATGACCATAACTATACGGATTTTTAAGGATTTCCTTTCACCAAGTAAAATGTAAGAAAGTACAACCTTCAGGTAACTTCTTCCTGGCGGGGGGATTAACCATGTGTAACATGGCTCTTGTTACTATACCCCCGAAACGAAGTTTGGGGGGAATATAGGAGTCACCCGGTGGTTGGTCGGACGGTCAGACGGTCTGTTGCATTTTCCTTGTCCGGAGCATAACTTGAAAACTACTAGTTGGAATTCAATACAACTTCATACAATGGTCAAGCACATTGAGAGGAAGTGCAGTGCACAAGAACCATAACTCCATCTTGGCTAATTACAGAGTTATTGCCCTTTGTTACTTTTCCTTGTCCGGAGCATTACTTGAAAACTACTGGTTGGAATTCAATACAACTTCATAAAATGGTCTAGCACAATAAGAGGAAGTGCAATGTACAAGAACTATAACTATATCTTGAGTATTTACAGAGTTATTGCCTTTTGTTACTTTTCCTTGTCCGGAGCATAACTTGAAAACTACTAGTTGGAATTCAAAACAACTTCATACAATGATCAAGCACAATAAGAGGAAGTGCAGTGCACAAGAACCATCCATCAAGAACCATAACTCTATCTTGAGTATTTACAGAGTTATTGCCCTTTGTTACTTTTCTTTGTCCGGAGCATAACTTGAAAACTACTGGTTGGAATTCAATACAACTTCATAGAATGGTCAAGTACATTGAGAGAAAGTGCAGTGCACAGGAACCATAACTATCTTGACTCATTACAGAGTTATTGTCCTTTGTTACTTTTCCTTGTCCGGATCATTACTAGAAAACTACTGGTTGGAATTCAATACAACTTCATACAATGGTCTAGCACAATGAGAGGAAGTGCAGTGTACAAGAACCATAACTCTATCTTGAGTATTTACTGAGTTATTGCCCATTTTTACTTTTCCTTGTCGCAGAGCATAACTTGAAAACTACTAGTTGGAATGCAATACAAATTCATACAATGGTCTGGCACAATGAGAGGAAGTGCAGTGTACAAAAACCATAACTCTATCATGCCAAGAACAGTATCTCTATTTTAGTTTTTTAGCAAGGTATTCTGTTACTACGAACTTCCTCAGTTTATAAAGCAGTCTTTTGGGGGTATAAATCACATTTAGTGACAGCTCTAGTTTAATTACTTTTTGACAATGTTTTGTGGGTTTTTTTCATGAAATGGTATTATTTTGGTAAAATTGGGGTATTTTGTTAAAATTACCAGGCAGTTTAGTACTCTGGTTGCAGTCGATGCGATTTATTACAGAAAGCCTCTGTATTGATTAATTGTGGTAAAATGAGGCATTTTTCGCCATAGGTTCTTCTTTGAAATTGTATTTATTTATCATTTTACGTTCATTGAACACTTAATCTAGGTTTCGTGAAAATAATAAGCTAGATTTAGGGAGTGCCTCTTCAACGTCATTATCGATAAAATCAGCGGTTTAAGATTCACCTAGCAGGGATTACTTTTATTTACACTGTCCTGTGACTTTGGAACATGGTGGGGTAAGAGTGAGGTTGGGTGTGCACCATAAACCGGTTTAAGCTCCCCAGTGGTGTTTTGCCACGACCGTTCCAAAGGCGGGCCCCACTGTGTTCCTTTAATTGTTCGTTTTGTCCTCGTGTGTTTGCTTTGTATGCTAGTGTGTGTTGGTAGTGTATGTGTGTGTGTGTACATGATTGTGTGTGTGTGTGTGTGTGTGTGTGTGTGTGTGTGTGTGTGTGTGGCTCGTTTTGGGGAGGCTGCGTTTTTGGTATGTGGCATTCCCTGTTTGATATTATTTTTGTTTTTAAATCATGCTACAGTACCGTAAACCATTCAATAATCTATGTAGTATTGTTGTCCAATAAATGGGTGATGCTATTTATTACAGAAGGAAGGGACATACCCTATAACTAATGTCACTCTTAATAACCTCCAAAATATAAATAATAGAATCTTTGGAAGTTTTATAAAGTTGAACATTTGATGTTATTCGGGTGTAAAAATTCGAATACATTTATAATCATCAACTAAAGGAAGTCGTTTTGTCATAGAAAGCAGCTAACAATAGACGATCAGGTCTAAAAAATGCATTTATTTACACATCGCATCATTTGTAATACTTCCTTTTAAAATATCTGGCTATTTGTGCATGAAGGTGAAATAATTGTCATTTATTCAAATACGTTTTTTAGCTCTACTGGACGAAGTCCGGCGGAACTTATGCAAGGGTAGTTTGTCCGTAAACATTTGCTTGATAACACTCTACAGGTCGAAATATAAATTTGACTTTGATGAAACTTTCTGATGAGGATCTCTGCAACTTGTAGATATTCCCTTTTGCTTTTGGGATCAGTTAGTCAAAGGTCAAGGTCACAGTGACCTCCAATAGCAATTCCTTGGTCACAATTTTCATTCAACTTTCATTAAACTTATTCAGAAGGTTCCTTGCAATATGTAGATGATCCCTATTGTTTTCGGGGTCAGTGTGTCAAATGTCAAGGTCACAGTGACCTCCGTTGAATATTCCTTGATAACGCTCTACGGGTATTTCAACTTTCCTCAACTTGCTCAAAAGGTTTCCCGTCACATGTAAATTTTCCCAATTGATTTTCGGGTCATTGGGTTAAAGGTCGAGGTCACAGTGACGTCCGTTACATTTTCTTTATAACGCTCTACAGGTCACAGTTTTCATTCAACTTTCATCAATCAAACTTGTTCAGATGGTCCCTGCAACATGTAAATTATCCCTTTTTCTTTTGGGGTCATTGGGTCAAAGGTTAAGGTCGCAGTGAGCCGAACTTTGAAAATAGTTCCCGTTGAGATCTTTTTGACCCAAATTCTTCAAACTTCATAGAATGATTGGTCTTACTCAGTAGATGATCCCTATAGTTTTTTTGGTCAGTGGGCCAAATGTCAAGGTCACAATGACCCGAACTTTGAAAATCCTTTCCACTCAATATCTTGAGATCTGCATCATCCACCGTCTACAAACGTCATAGGATGATTGGTCTGACTGAGTAGATGATCCCTGCTGTTTTTTGGGGTCATTGGGTCATGGTCACAGTGAACTCTGTTAGCTTTTCCTTGGTAACATTCCAAAAGATTTTCACAAAACTTACTCACAACAATACAGTTAGACGGTTTGTAAACATTTAATTTCATCTTACAGGCAAGATCGATAAATGCAAAAGATGCATTAATGTCTGCAATTCAATTGGAGATAGTAGACACATATTTGTCTCTAGTCTTTTTTAAGCTGTCAACGATTATTTATTGCTATGATTTGGGGAAACAGAGATAATGTTAAGGCGCGCGGCCACATTGAGTATCTTGAATGTCAAAGTTGCTTGAATTTTCAACTTAGTATGTATCTTGAATTTTTAACTAAGTTGAATATTCAACTTAATATCTTGAACTTTGATCGTAATATTATGTCATCGTAATATCTTGAACTTTCAACTTAGTAAGTTGAATTTCCAAATTAGTATTTTGAATATTCAACTAAGTATCGTAAATTTTTAACTTAGTATCTTTAATTTTCAACTTAGTTGAATTTTCAACTTAGTAAGTTGAGTTTTCAACTTAGTGTCTTGAAAACTTAACTTAGTTTTTTGAATATGCAACTTAGTATCTTGAATTTTCAACTTAGTAAGTTGAATTTTCAACATAGTATCTTGACTTTTCAACTTTAGTTATGTTGAAAAAATCAATAAAAATCCAAATGCCTTTTTTTCCATTTTTCTTCAATCTTAAATGAAAGATGTTTTCTTGAGTCGAGAGGTTTGACTATGTGACGAGCTGATGAATTAGTCTTTCTGTCTCTCCCTGATGGAAGATAGTTGTAAGTAGAAACGATTTTTCAGTCTGTCGTTACTTTGCTTTACGCACCTGCCTCTTTCAAATATAAAGACAGATGCGGAAATTGTCCAACTGTGTCCTTTGAGACAAAATAATGCGGACAGTTGTACGAACGCAACAGCTCAAAAGCGACATCTTGTCGATTATATTCTCGAAACATAGATTATGTGTTCAATGAACGTAAAATGATAAAACAAATACAATTTCAATTAAGAACCTATGGCGAAAAATGCCTCATTTTACCACACTTAATCAATATAGTGGCTTCCTGTAATAAATCGCATCCACCCATTAATTGTACAACAACAACTCTCCGTAGATTGCTTATTTTACCGATAATGACTAGCAATGCATAGCTGAAACTTTAAGGGTAAGTTATAATACTTCCAATAGTGTTATTATGTATGTTTTGGAGGTTATTTAATTTGACATCAGTTATAGGCTATGTCCCTTTAAGCCAAGGTCGATGTAACTCTATTTATTATTATATTTACTTGTACATATATTACGCGACTAAATAGTGTTTAAACATGTACAATAAATTACAAGATTAGCTAAACACAATACAAAATACACACAATGGTTGAACAACGGACAGGAACATGCTTTAGAATAGGCCAAACAGACGCCTTTGTCTAAGAAACGTTTTTTTGTTTCAATTAGTTGGTACTAAATATAGAATAACGGTCTTATAAATTGACTAGCTTTTCAACCCGCATTGAAACATTTACAAATTACTCCACAACATGTGATATTCCCATACTTTATAGAACATAAAGGATAGTATATAATTTGACTTTCTTAAGTATCTGTAGACAGACCATTTGCCTAACTTTATAAGTATTGACTAAGTAGAAAGAAGCAGTTGCTTATTCTGTCTTGAAGCGAAATTTCATTCAATTATGCTGCTGTTGTAAATGGCCTTGGTAATGCATTACCGCCAAGAAAGTTGCCTACAATACAATATGTCCTTTGAAAATATGTAAGAAGTAGTTTATTTAACTTCTCTTCACGACAGAAGTTATAAGCCTTACAAAATATGTGGATTGTCAGTTGTTGGAAACTTTATTTCAGTGTAACTCGTATAGCTTTTGTTATACCCCGCATGTTTTCGGGGTTTTCGGGGATATACTGGAATCACTTTGTTGGTCGCTCGGTCCACTTTTAAAACAAAAGTAGTTTGTCGAACTAACTCCTCCTTCTTTTTCAAAAAAATTGCAATAACGTACACATCAGCATAAGTAGTAGATGTGCAAGACATAATTTTTACGTATCCGTCAAGTTGTTTGAGTGTTATGTCCCTTTTGAACCATTGAATATTGGCACAAACAATCAACATGAATAGTAAATGTGCAAGTACTGTACATGTTTTTATCGTTGGTACCAGATATGACCAACGCCCCCTGAAGAGTTTAGTTATTTTAGGTTTCGGATGATAGTGCACGATACAGAAAGTGTCCCGTTGGGTCTTTAACATGCCCGGTGTACAACACCAATACCTGGGACCTCGGTTTTTAAGTCTCATTCGAAAGTTACTAGTTATTGGTACACAAAATGACCATAATTATAGTAGATTTGCATTATCTAAGTTTAGTGTATAGGTGATGCAGAGTTCAAACTATTTTCTGTGATTTAGATTTCATGATGAATAAGTAGATTGTGGAGCAAAGTCCCTCTGTTTTAGGGGATTATAATGAATGCCTGTACACTAAACCATCATACAAGGCAAAATGTTTGTGTATACATTCAGGTGTCACAGAGTAATACTCTTCGGGGAGCATACAAAAACGATAGGAGATGATTTCTGCAAAAGAGGTTAAATGTATCGTTAGACTACCATTCAAAAGGAAATGACTTAGTCAAAAACTTTCCCAAGGTTAAACGAATTTCGCTCCTTCTTGTCCAACATCTTGAATATTGCAGTTTGTTTTGACTTTGATATTCAAATTGTTATACGACTAAATTACATCATTTTCTCGAAAACGACTACGTAAAAATGATAAAAGGCATGAGTTATACACCATTTATTTGTAATGATCCAATAATCGACATTGCTTGAAGCGTGTCTGTGATGTCATACTTACAATGATTTGTAATTACTGTCATGTGAAAAAAGGTTGTCTGAACATTTGGACTAAAATGGCAAATCGATCGCTTAATTGATAATTTTTATGAGTTCTCTTTACCTTCTGTCCCACTCCTCTTGGAAAATAAACCAGACTGGCAGTCTCAGACAACAGTTTCTTTTTCTCTTTAAACTGCCAAAAGGTAGTCCATTTATTTTCTTTAAAACAACATGAAAAGTATAATAACAAATATTACAAAAGACATAGAAAAATGGGATAGATAATATCATATTACAATTATTACAAGCTTCATAATACATTCTGATTTTTCATTAAAGACCTAATAGTCATTGTAAAGCTTTCAAAACAGAACAGTCAAAATGTGGGAAATCAAAACATTATCAAATGAGTATAATGTATGTCTCAGATACGACATTATTTTGAAATTATGCTGTCAATAAAAGTCAAGCAAGCCGTTCTGAAAAATAACAGTCTATTGTATCCTGTATTTATCTGAGTCAAAGGAGCTACACATCATGAATGAGCATCTTCAAAAAATAGTTTTGAAGTTGTCATAATGCACAGAAGTATAAATGATAAATATAATAATAAACACCATATAACAAACCTATTTGTCGAAAGCGAAAAAATAGAACTGTTTGGTGTATTTAGATACTTTGAATAGGATACTTCAAATTATTTGTTTCAAAAGTTGGGCAAATTTGAATAATAGACAACAGTTTCTAACAGAACAATACTGATATACTCAGAACGTGTTCGTACCGTTCAAAGAATCCACTCTCTAATATCAAGAGGACCAAGATGGCCCTATATCGCTCACTGTGCTACCATTGGCTATAATACAAGGTCATCAATAGTAGAAAGGGTCAACTTTAACCTGGGGGACTACATGATTTGAATATTCTTGGAAGATGTTAACCAGGCAACGATACCTGCCAAATACCTAAGTTCTACCCCCTGGGCGATCTCAATTTTGACATGGGGGTCATAATTTGAACAATCTTCGCAGAGGCCCACTAGGTAATGCTACATGTTAAATATAAACGGTCATTAACATTCTCTGTAATGGTCATTCGCATTCTCTGCAAATATTATTAGGATTAGTGAATAATTGAAGGTGCTAGAGTGTAAACACAGTTAAATACTGCAATTTTTGTTAAATCAATGGCCATAACTCTGGAAGAACTAATTCCATCAAGCAAAAAATTCAACTCATCCGAGAACTTATTGTCGTACACGTTCTCTGTAAATATGATTAGGATTAAAGACAAATGAAGGTGCTAGAGGGTGAACAGAGTTAAATATAGCAATTTTTGTTAAATCAAGGGCCATACTGTCGGAAGAACCAAGCCCAAAATTGAACTCATCCGAGATCTTATTGTCATACACGTGCTCTGTAAATATGACAAGGATTAAAGAAAAAATGAAGGTGCTAGATGGTGAACACAGTTATATATTGCAAATTTTGTGTAATCAAGGGTCATTACTCTAAAAGAACAAGTCCGATCAAGCCCATAATTGAACTCATTTGAGATCTTATGATCATACAAATTCTCTGCAAATAAGATTAGGATTAAAGAAGAAATGAAGGTGCCAGAGTGTAAAAAGAGTTAAATACAGCAATTTTTGTTAAATCAAGGGCCATTACTCTGGAAGAACCAAGCCCATAATTGAACTCATCCGAGATCTAACGGTCATTCACATTCTCTGTAAATATGATTCGTAGAAGTGAAAAATTGAAGGTGCTAGATTGTTAACACAATTATATATTGCAAATTTTGTTAAATGAAGAGCCATTACTCTGGAAGAACAAATGCGATCAAGCCCATAATTGATTCATCCGAGATCTTATAGTCATACACATTCCTTGTAAATATGATAAGGATTAAAGAAGAAATGAAGGTGCTAGAGTGTAAACATAGTTAATTATGATAGTTTCAAAAATGTTGATGATAGAGTGTAAAAAAACTAATTGTGAATGGACCGACGGACGGACGACGGACATTCATCGAACCTAAAGCTCACTTCGTGGTCAGGGTAAGCTAAAAAAAATGAGTAAGATTGGCTTCGATTTTACACTATATTCAAAACTCCATATGTATTCAAAGACAAGTGTTAAATCTTGCATTTTTGTTAAATCAGGGGCCATAATTCAGGAAGTACTGATCCGATCAAGTACATAATCAAACTCATTCGAGGTCTTGTAGCTACATACATTGTGTTTAAGTTTCATTATGATAGTTTCAAAAATGTTGATGATAGAGTGTAAACAAACTAATTGTGAATGGACCGACGGACGGACGACGGACATTCATCGATCCTAAAGCTCACTTTGTGGTCAGGGTGAGCTAAAAAAGATTAGTAAGATTGGCTTCGATTTTACACTATATTCAAAACTGCATATGTATTCAAAGACAAGTGTAAAAGTTGAGCTCAACTGAAAGTGAGATTAGTGACGTGGTTTTGTGGCGTGCATTCTTTATTATGTACATTATGTCTTTATTGAGTAATGTATTGACAATATTGTAAATGCAATGTGTACCTTACCTGCTGCCCTTTCTCGTAGTTAAGAGGATTCGTTTGTTGGACTCATTGTTGGTGCGTGGGTGGGTTTGTTTTACTATGTTTAGGGATTACATTGTATTATTCATTTAAACGACTCTACATAATCAAACTTTCGATTTGTTTTTTCAATAAAGTAGAACGACAATCTGTTTGAAATTTAAATCTAAAATCGAATTATAGTAGGTTGTGCCTTGGTACATAAATTTTGTTCGACATAAATTAGTTTATAGAAAACAGTTTTTAAAGTAATTAAGCCGTTTTATTGTTTGGTTTAAACAAATAAGGAGAACTGTTTGCATCAGTTTCTAGAAAATACGTCATAACAGTCGATAAAATGTTATTTACATTAGATTAGTCTCCTGGCATTTGCCAAACCAGTTTAAACTGTTCGAGATTTGTACACAGCCCTGACAATTAAGAACAATTTGTACAATATTACCTAATAATAAAATTTACAAAACTTTACACCATAAATCATGGAAGAGGTTGCTTAGCTTATCTTTACTTTTACTTTTTGATCTTGCTACAAGCGGTGTTGGTATGCATATAGACAAAGTGAGACCATTCGTATCCCAGCCATTCAAAATACTAACGTTTTTTGCACTAGTATAAAGTACTGGAGCAGAGTATGTTTTGTTTCACATCTCTCATCAATATATATATTCTATCGATAAATCAATCTGAAACATTTTGTTCCATATGATCATATTGATAGACAGCGACAATGTACGCCATCAATAATAATCTCGGGTACACTGTTCGCGTTTATCCTAGACGCACAGAAGTGGTATAACTGCTCATGGTATGAGGAACATGCATCTAGACGTAAAACCAAATTTGCGAGTACCTTTGCAATTATGTAGGGGCCCTTAATACATGTGGGTTTTCATACCTCAATATATCACGCAACTTTGTCAAAATACTTGCTTTCCGACACCAAGATGTTTTAAGGTTTTTGCCGCCAAGCAAAAGAGAAAAATCATATGAATATGAGATGTAGACTTATAATTATTATTGCAACAATGCCGCTCTAAATCTACCAATTTCCTGATAAATAAGGCAAGGCTTACCCCCATGCGGCCTACTTATATTTCCATCTTATATTTCATAGAGTTTCAATTCGAGTCAGAAAACTGCACAACACTAATTATGGTAGCAGTAACACATTAAATATACGTTAAACAACTGAGCAACTATGATTACTTTAGATGTTGTAGGAACAATAACATTAAAACAAGTAACCTTTTTGACGACGACATGCGCAACAATCACCCTATTTATGCAAATTTGCCCAGGAGGCTTTTTCAGAAAGCCCATTACAGACAATGTTCCAGAAGATGCTTATATAGTTGTGTCATAATTATCCGTTTTGTGCTTGGAAACGATTTTTCAAGCTCGTCAGGATGCGGAGACAATTGATCGATATATTTCGTAACCTAGAATGGTAAACACACTGCATGGAAGAGTTTGGTAGATGAAACAGGGGACTACAGTAACTTTATTTCCTCTTTTTTCTTTGTATCTTATTTACATCACTGTTGTTCCTGGTGATGGGATCCATAAATAGGGTAGTCTGTGATGACAGAAGCTAATTGTGGCTATAATAACTTATACGTCCGCCTCCGTTGCCGAGTGGTCAGAGTCGCTGACTATGGCTATATCTAATACAATCAACAATTACTTTGAACAAACTCCAGAAGACAAAGAAGATATGACGCGTTTTACTTTATAAAACTGATAGATTGTTGCTGATGTTAACATTATCTGTCACTGTAATTTGAGGCATTTTTGACGTAAAAGAGGTTTCCACACAAATGGAAGTAGAAAGCACTTGATTCAGTCAGGGTGGATCAACAAGATGCCGTGGTAATTTGTTAGGGTTTAAGCTTAGATATATTTACTGTTCAGACAGTATCAGCCAACAAATTATGTATGTGTTATGCTACAACACCACATGCCACTCTTAATAACTTTTAGACTTTATCGTTTTTATTGCCTGGTGATTAATGTGTCAGCCGCAATGCGCTAATTTAGTTCTTCCCCACAACCATTGGTACCATATACAAAGATGCCTATACGGGCGTGAGTGATGTATTTATGTTTCATGTTTGTATTTAAATTATTTTGAGAGTAAATATATAGAATCATTGTTTTGTTACCAGAGAAACAAAGGTCAGATAGGTATGCTGTAAAATTCAAGTTATCTCCCCTTGTATACTAACCTAAATATTCATCAATTGATACTCTATACCCTCAACCACTTTCCTAAGTATACACGTAAAATATATTTTGTAGTTTATTAATTTTTCAATTATATTAATGAATCATTTGATAAGTTTAACATCAGATTTATAAAGATAAATATAAATCTCAGTGGTCCGTAAAGCTATGAATACAGTAACCAGACTGTCAAATCTGCCCCATTTAACGGTTCGATAAAATGTTAAGTAGCACTTGCCTGGCGGATGTAGTCGATATTGACCAAAGGGGTATGATTTAAAAAACTTTGGTAGACCACTAGACAATGTTACATACCATATATCTAAGGTCTACGCCATGTGGTTTTAGAAAAGAGATTTTTGATTTTTTTGCAAAACCAAATGACCCTCAGAGCAGGGTAAATTTTGACCAGGGGGGAATAATTTGAAAGAACTTTGAAGAGGTTAACTAGACACTGTTAAACATTAAATATCTTAGCTCCAGACTGCGTGGTTTCAGAGTAAGAACGTTTTCTAAATACATATATTGCAAATGACGGTTACAATTTGAACAATCTTGATAGAAATCTACTAGGAAATGTTATGTGCTAACTATCTAAGCTCTAGGCCCTGAGATATCAGATTACATGAGCTTTAAAGTTGTTTTCCAATTTGTTGCCATAGAAACCAGAGTTCTGCATGAAATGGAATTCTGTGAACAGTTATGGTAGAGGTCCATGCTTTCTTGCCAGGATTCCTCAACATTGGACCAGTGGATTCAGAGGAGATGTTGTTTGAAGCGAAAAGTCGATGGAAAGACGGGTGATGGGAAAAGCTCGACCTGGTAGAAAGTACCAGGCGAGCTATTAAAAATTCAACCTGATCAAGATTTGAATGAAAATGAGTACCATGTTGGCTTTTTCATGGCAAGTTTGTTGTATAAAAATGTCGATCACGTTGAAGAAAACAAAGAACTGTATGAAACCAATTCACTAGGTGTGTTGGATAACTGCATTGGAAAATAATTCCTTGTTTGTTGAGAAAGGTCAACTCCGTCAATGAATTTAGTGTGTTGAGGATATTCTTATAATGACAGCGTAGAACATATCTGAATTCGGCAGTAAAACCATTATTGCAACAAAACCTGAATTTTCTAGATTATTTGAAAGAAATTCATGATAAAGGTTTTGTGAATTATACCTGTAAGATGTATTGTGATTTAAGCTCCATGAGGCAACGGAGTCGCAATTTATATTTTTATATCGTGTATTCATTCTTTAAAGTTATTCGTTCTGGCACCATTTAGATCACGATAGGGGAGGTGTGAGATGGGGGTTCGGGCGGTAAAATTTTCTAGCAGTGGTTAACACTATTTTACTATTTTATGCACTGATACCCCACTGCTTGGAAAAGACTGGTTGAGTTTTCCTTGCTTAGTCATGTACTTTATAGTTAGGCTCTTAAAAATGTCTTTACATTGGTAGGCAGTTTCCCGAGTCTGGTAAATGTTTTGTCTCATTTCCATTTTCTGCTCACAGGCACTGTGTTGCTAATATTAGATAGAACTTTACTCAGCTGGGATGTATTTCAGTTGCACATTTTTTTTCTTATCGAGTCCAGAGAAATGTGAGGCTGACATGCGGCAAACTGGTACCACTATTTCGGGAAACTGACCGATTCAAGACCATAAACTCTCATTCAAATATGGCTCAACATATAAGCTGCAGTGTGTACCGTGTTGTCATAGTTGGACGCTAAACAAGGCCTCCTACATATATCTTATCTTTTGTAAACCCTATTCTAAAATAACTTTATAACATAAAATAAAACACATCTCACAGTTTTCTTAAAAACTCTCTATTACCAGTTATCTTAGATTTGCATTTGTTTCCTTTCTCAATTTGTATTTATCTGTACAGAATATATATGTACCATACTCTTTATACATAAACGGACTATTAAATTAGCTACTTTAGCAATAAAAAGGAACGGTTTTTGACATCTGCTGACATTAACTTCGCATTTTGTAAGCTGAGAATTCCATTCATATAAACCAGGGCCAATAAAAATGTCTACAAGTAGAACCTTAATGGAATTTATGTTAAACATCATACGATTTTTTCTAGAAGATTACGGCAAGAAATGCCACTTAGTGCAAATTAAGTAGAAACCACTGTTGCGTTTTTTTTTACAGCGCCATTATCTACGTCTGAGAACTCATTGAAGAAACAAATCTACATACACAATTATACTCTTTTTCTCTTGCGTCTGCATGTGCGTTTTATGCCCCCGATGTGCATATTACAATCGCACGCACCGTTTGTCCGTCTGTGTTCGTCTGACCATTTTTTCGTGTCCAGGCTGTTACTTTGTCATGCATGGAGCGATTTTCAAATAACGTGGCACAAGCGTTCAACATAACAAGACGACGTGTTGCGCATAAGACCCAGGTCCCTAACCAAAAGGTCAAGGTCACACTAAGTTCAAAGTCATAAGGTGCTATTAGTTCTAAATATATTTATGGTACACAGGTGCTCGTGTTCAGGGTGTAACTTTGTCATTCATGGACGGATTTTTAAATAACTAGGCACACATGTCCACCATATTAAGATGAATGACGTGTTGCGCGCAAGACGCATGCCCCTTATACTTAGGTCAAGGCCAAACAGTCAGGTAAATCATTATGGTATGCTTCATATTTGCTCATAGTGTTTAACTTTTTGTGTATGATAATATAATACAGTGCACAAGAACCATATCAAGCGTCATCACTTTGAGGCCATTAGTCACTTTCGAGTGACAGCTCTTCTTTCAATTACAAAGTAATATTTCCGACACGATACAAGTATGAAGGCTACTGATCAGTTTCCCCAACTTGATATACATGTATTTCACTTAAAATGTAAAAGTATTTATCAATAAGTTAACTTTCATCAACAACACAAGTACAAATCTACATAGCAATTTGAGAAAGTATGTTGAAAATGTCAGTGAGCTTGTTTCGAAGGCATCGCTACACTATATATATATTAGCATTTCAAAAACGTTTGCAATAATTTGGTAGCGTATACAATTCAGACATACTTTTACTGAAACATTTTTGTTTGATATTTCCTTCTAAATTATGATAATTTAAGAACTACGAATTACCTTCAAGTTGTTGTTTTTTTCTCATAAAAGTCTAAGCGCGAGCAGCTTTAGATATCTTTTAAAGTAACGCTGATTGACATATAATTCTAGAATCTTACATCAATTTTTAAAACAACCTAACCAACTCTTCTTCAATTTGTAATATACATTGTACATTTAATGTAAAATTCTTAGCTTTGAATGAAGCTAAATACGTATGTGTTAGTGCAGTGACAACTAGCTAAACAAAATGTTCGTTGGCCTTGATAGTAATTGCTACATTCTGTTACAATATTTACGTCCGTTTTAAAGGTCGAATTTAAGATTTCCAACAAAAGACAATTGCAAGTGTCATTACTTAACTAAACTGTGGTATACAGGTTTAATATAAGTTAGAATAACAAATTCAATAAGATCTTTATCTTTAAAGATTCAATTGGGCAATGTATACAATTTAGCACATATACAAGTCCTATGTAGATAGTTATGTGAAAACACATTTAACTTATATCAACAGGTGTTAACTTTGGCTACCTTAGTTGAACCAACAATAAAAATGGCTTGACCCTATTGTCCAGTGAGATTTAAAGAGACCCACCCTATAAATGGTGTCCATTTTTCAATACGCAATGCCATCTCATCGTGGAATTTAGCATAAAGTAATATACAATATATGACAAGTGTCACTGTTTCTTAATTTTCTTCTTACCAAACTTGGATTGTATACAATTCATAGTAATGTTTGAATATTTTGGAATCTAACGCCACTTTTGTCAAAGGTAATAGCTCTCATTGATGACGTCATTAACGTTACAAGAAATGACAATGTTCAAGACAAAATGAATTCAATTTTCTTCAAATTAATATCAAATTTAGAACATATAGTGCAAAATTTGAAAAATTTACTATGGTTTCATATCATATATTAATGTCACCTGTATATGTCCAGTATTATTGGTACTATCAACACTTTAAATCGCTCGCTTCAGATTTTAACAAATAAAGCGTTGCAGACGCTTTTGAAATTTCAATATAAACATATAGTGAAGCGATGCCGTAAAGCCAGCATTTTCAATCGATTTTTGCAAATTCCTACCTAAATTTTTCTTCTATACTTTTATAACCTTTAAGGACAGTGTAGTGCGAAAATTAAAGCAACATATAAAATAAAAAATATGCTCTATTTCATATATCTTTACGTACTGTCATAAAAGACGGGCATCTAATATTTATCGCGACTTTTCAATCGAGTAAAATAGCTTTCTGAAAGATTTCAAATTCAGAACTACCTCAAAAGTAATTTAATAACAGCGGAAACATCAACTGAAGGTCCATTTCCGTTCTTACAGCATAAAATGTGCGTTTCGTTATTTATGTAGTGGGTATTTCTATACATATCCCTCTTCGTTCTATTCTGGATAGTACTACACAATTTATGGCATAAATAATTATTTTGTAGCATTTATTACAGAATTCAGAAACGAAAATAGAATATAATATGCAACAACACTGTAACCAAATGTGTGTATTATCGGACTCAGAAATTCCATAAGAATTAAAGAAAAAGTAGGCTTAGTGATAAGATGGTATTTTCTTTCATGAAATATGAGCTTGCGAGATAATTGAATAATTGAAACTGATGGAAACAATCGTTTAACCCCAGACACATTAATGTCATTCATTTAGCATCTTTTTGTACTTTAGAAGAATGTGTAATTTTTCAAAAAAGCGTTTGTAACGTTTTATAATTTCAAAAACAGAGACATATTTTACATGCATTTATACTGCAACCTTTTTATGTGATTTTACGTTCTTAAATATATTAGTTTCAGTTCGATGAACTTTGTTTTTTTCTCACCAAAATCTGAAACCGAGCAGCTTTAAGGTGATATCCGGTGCTCTATGCAAGTTGATTGAAACTTTAAATCAAATAACGTTGTAAATACCCCACGAAGGGCATAAATACTACCAAAAGCTTTATATTTTTATGAGAATCACTATAATCCATTTTTATTTGACGAGGCCAAAAGGGCTGTAAACAATGCTGTTATTGGTGGAATTTTATAAAGTTTACTAGTAGTTTAAAAAAGCATAACGTCTGCAACTTTACATAAGTGTCATTCACCAACGACACGTATATGTTCGCCGATCTATGTTTAATTGGGTTATTATAATAAAAATGTATAGGTTTTGGTATAATTTACGCTTCCACGTTGGGTATTAACTATGTTATGATCTGTTTTGAATCAACTCATATGAGCACTGGACTATATGCAGGAACTATCAAATGTTTTTCAAATGCAACATTCGACTATTTAATTTAGTATTTACCCGCGTTGCCACAGTAATATCTGAGTAAGACAATGACCAACCTGAAAGGCTGTTTTTCAATTTTATTAGTTTTGTATTGTTATCTGGAATTGTTCCGATGCTACAAAATATGTATCATTGAAACTGCATTTAAAGTTTGTACTTGAATGTGAGAAGAAAAGTTAATTTGTGGTAGTTCTAAATCAGATTCCAATGCATTATAGTTGGACACATCAATACATAATTAAGGTAATGAAAAGAATTGATGTAATAAATGCCAAACAGAACAAAAACGAAGCGGCTGTCATCATTCCTGAAATTCCTATGCGCTGTATTTGTATTGATTCAAAAGTGTTTTTGTTTTTGTTTTGTATTCATTCGAGCCTTTTAAACAAATTAATTTATTCAAGTGACAGGACATCTCCTGCTCCATTCAATTTGCGAATGGGATTTTGCTTTTAAATTAATATGCTTAATGTATGATTTTCTAAGTTTTGTTCATCTTTAAGAGAATGCTGACAAAAGCTACTGAAAATTTAAAGACGTGAAGTGTAAAAGTCAGCTTTAAACAATAAAATTGTTTCTTTATTTTATTCAAGCAAGACTTTTTATACGAGTGCATTAACTGAAAACCGAAATAATGTGTTCAATGAACGTAAAATGATAATAGATACAATTGTGAAGAACAACATATATCGAAAATGTCTCATTTTAGCACAAGTTATCAACATAGATACCATCTCTAATAAATCGCTATCCACCCATAAATTGTACAAAAAACAGCTTTAAATCCCTATCATTTCGTTTGTAACTGGACAAGCTGCTCACTCTCAGATTTTGGTAAAAAAAGTTCTTCAAACTGTATGAAAAAAAAAATATTTTAGAACATACAGTCATATAAAAAGGCTCCAGGATAAATTCCTGTCACATATATCTGCATATTTGAAATAATACGCTACCAAATAATAAAGCATTGCAAACGCTTTTGAAATTCCAATAGAGACATATAGTGTAGTGGTGCCGTAAAGCCGGCATTTTCAATCGATTCTTGCAAATTCCTACCTAGAGTTTTACTTTTTTGTTCGTTCTAGCCTTTAGTTTTATATTTATGTATTTATATTGTCATTTTTAAAAAAAAAAATTTTCAACTGTGAGCGAGCAGCTTTAAATCCCCATCATTTCGTTCGTAATTTGACCTGTATGGATCCTGTTTTGGCCATGTCAGATTCTTGTCAAAAGGCTGTTTTCATCCCATTGTCGAATAGCGTTTGTAATAGTGGCTCTGTTTTGGGAATGTTTAAATATAGTGGTTATACCAAAGTCACCTCCTGTCCTTCAGTATTTAACATGTAATGGACCTGGTTTTGCGGGCAATTACTGTCATATAATAGTCACTTCATTCTTACAGTGCCATTGTTTTACCATGTTTGAAAATAATGGTTTTAATATAAAACACGGTGCTCAATTTTACTGACTAGATACTTGAAATTATACATGTGCATACAATCCACTGTGAAATGCAACTCATGAAGTCATTAACAATTCGATCCATTCATGAACTGACCATCACCAATTTTTGATAATGGTCAATCTTTCATAATTCGGTCAGCCGGGGCAACCCAAAGTGTGTCCAAACGCTCGCATGCGCAGATATTAAACACGTCTACCCTTCCTTTTCTACACCGAAGCTTTTGAAGCGGGAAGTTTGAATTTAAGTTAAAACTATTATTTCAGTTTCTAAAACTTTTTAGCAAGAATGTAGTCGTTTAGTCCGGTACATTTTTTGAACCAATATCTTATAAATCACCGATTTTTTTAGAATAGTTTTTACCTGTCCGGAATGTTGTAGACGTCGGACTGTTGTATATTCCATGATTTTGTGTCGATTTATCATTGCATTTTGATTGGGTGTATATATGGCCATCCTCTATTACACACATCTTGGGAAGTAGAATCGAATCCAAATTGTTGGTTTTTCCAGAATTTTATCATGTGTGCTTCAGAATAGAAGCCGATGAAGATTAGTCTTGTTTGGCTAGCATCACGATATGGTAAGGCATATAATGATGTACTGTGCTCAGTACACGTTTTTCAGATGTTTGGTGAAGTAAAGATAAATTTTAAGTGACTTTTGGAGAGAAACGTTTTTGTAAAAGTATGAAACTATAGTACACTAAAACTTCTCCACAGAAACTCTTAAAGTCTCACACTTGTTAATGTTTGTACATGTATATATGTAACAAGAAAGATATATGTAATAAGAAAGATTTAAAACAAACACTGACGACGTCCTTATACAATTTTACAACTTTCTTGCTTTGTTCGTTGCCCTGGGAAACCGGTCTGGCACCCCCCTATGCCAGAGACTCTCTGAACTACTTTACGTAACGTATATAAACATTGTGACGTCACTTCCTAAACACAGCGTCGGAAAATCGTTTGTTTTTCATGATAATTCATCATTTTGATAAGTTTGAATAAAGAAATCAGCTTTAAAATGCAAGACGGCATGCAAGAAAAAATTTCTGTCATGAGCACGAGGTTCAGATCGAAATATCCGTCACCGAGGGTAACTGTTTTGGCGGGAACGAGGCTCTTGTAATGTTTGATCTATTTCTTGTATCTCCTGTGCTTTCAGAGAAGCCAAGAACATATACATAAAATACGAGGAAAGACGACGGGATACAGCACTCAACAGTACGCCGATGCCTTACAGGCTCATGAGAATGGAATGTTAATTAGACTTGCCCCAAAGTCCCACAATCTATACTAAGGCTAGTGGTAGATATTCTATTAATGTAACGCACAGCCGACAATGTGTCATTCCGTTAGATATGGAAAGAAAAAAAATCGAGACTGTAAAAATGGCGACGGAAAGAGGCGAATACATCTGCCAAAAGCAGCTGCTACTCCGACAAACGTGTTATGCCAGAGGATTCAGTGCATAGAATATAACTTTCAATAAACAAGCTAAATTAATTGATATCCCCCGCCATTCTGCGGAAAATAAATGAACTGCCCAGTCTCTCGGGACCTCAATTCTGAAGCAATCAATTTTCCTTTCAGGTAGTTGAAGTTTTTCAACGTTCTGTACGAGTGATGATTTAAAATGTGCTAAACTAATTTCAATATTTTATCATACGTGTTCAAACAACATTGTAGCGCTGCTGTAGAGGTGGATGTGTCTGCCGTTCATCCCGGAGGTTGCGGGTTCGAGCCCCACTGGGGGTCACGACCGTACCTCCTCATATGACACCAAATGCCATTCAATTTAGAAAATTCTCCGCAAGAGAGGAGTCACCTAGACGTACAGTAGTTGACGTAAAATGATTACAATGCAGAATTATTATAGTAATTACATATGGAAATATTATATGAAACAGCTGGTTCTGGACGATTTTACCGAAGTACATTTATTACTTTTCAGTTAATTTCACTGACATTAATGAAAGTCCTTCCGGACGCGGTTTTACAGCCAGATGTGTGTGTTTCTGTCGATAACAATAAGACCAATTACTCTATTCGTCTGATGTTTGCAACAGCCAACATCGAGTGTGCATGTTTTGTATTTTGTCCACAGACGCCTGTAATAGAATTTGTTGTTGTAAATGTAAATGTTTCTAACTGGCCAAAATTAATTTGTCAAAATTAACAAAAGTCGTTGTTACTTTCCACGTTTGAACCAAAAAAGCATATTTCTCAGGGCAAGACGATACTTGTGAACAATATTTCAAAGGAGTTGTCCCTCATAAGTGCCACTGTCTGTGACCTTGACCTTCAAGTTGTGAACCGGGTACTTTAACCGGGTAAAACACTTTATATCTCTATGTGCTGAACATTTTTTCCGATTCGTTTTAAAAATCCTTCAACATATAACCAATTCATTTTTAAATCTTTCAATGTATAACAGAGTAACAAGCTGGACATTGAAATATTTCAAAATGAGTTGAAACAAATGTTCAGCGCATGGAGATGTACCAGTTCCACACCTTGACGGTCAAGGAAAGACTGTAAGACACATCTTTGAGGGCCTATTATAAAGGAAAACTCTTGTTTCAAGATGCTTTTAAACGTTCAATTACATTAGAGTCTATTTAGTACTAGATTTCTACGTGAAAACACTTGTCTCCCCCAAACCCCCCAAAGGAATAATTTTACTGTGCCAAACTGACCCCTGCCAATAAACTGCACAACTACACTTCATACTGGTGCTTCCCACAAAGTTTAATGAAATTCCAACAAGCGGTTTAGGAGATTACCAGCTAACAGGATTTTCTCACATTTCAGTCACCATACTGATGGTTCCTATCAAGTCTGATGAAGTTATTTGATTTAACATGAATTTTAGGCGGTGCGTCTTTAAAGCGTAGAGATATAGTTAAATAGTACCAATAACCATGAACAACAACTGGACAATGGACAGAGACGTAATCAATTGTGTTTATGTTCTCGCTCTACCGCCAGGAAATATTGCGAATGCATACTCAGAAGTAAATCTTTATAACTATAAAACTATAAACTCTTTATTGCATAATAAGGCCTCCGGCCCATACACAAGACATATATACATGTACAATAATTGAAATAAAGTGATTATTTATGATTATATATGGTCTTCCAAAATGTGTCCAATTCTTGAAATACGAGGTAAAGTAGACTCCCGATATCTACCGATACATCCATTAAATCCTTTCAGAATTATTCTGCAATTACACATACCTCACCATGCATGTATACGTGGTAAAATACAAGAAAACAAGATTTTCTTGAAGAAAAACAACAACACATGCCCCCCATGTTCCCGTCCCTCATAAAGGAAAGAATTCACTGGGCCAAAATTACCCCTAACTATGATTTGTACAACTTTACTTCACACTGATGCTTCCTACGAAATTTGATGACATCAGCAGACCAGATATTTTCACACTTTATTTTCTGACGGATGTCCTACCAAGTTCGATGAAATTCAAATCGGGAGTTTGGGAGATGAAGCTTGGACAAAATGTTTTACCAATTTCAGGCCCACATTACCCATGACTACATTACCCAAATTTCTACAAAGCTTGATGTCAATCCAACAAGAGGTTTTGGAGATGAAGAGCATACAACATATTCACGTTTCAGACCCCTGAATGCTTGTGCTATAACTATATGAATCCAACATGTAAGATGCACAACTAGGCTTGGTACTGGTGCTTCTCTACAAGTTTAATTGAAATCCAACAAGGGGTTTAGTAGATGATTAGCGGACAAGACGTTTAAGTTGCAGGCCTCTGTGCCTTTGGCGTTTGACTGTATGACCCGCAATTGTAAAAGATACATCTGGACTTTATACTGATATTTCGCCGATAGTTTGATACATATTTTGTAAATAACCAACAAGGGGTTTTGGAGATGAAGCGCGGATGAGACTTTCGCTGTGACCTTAACCTGTTATTATATGATCCCATATTATAATATGCACAACGAGAACGCAAACTAATGCGTCACTGAAAAATTGATGAAGAGCGGCCAAGGTAATGCGGATAGACGAACGGACGGGCAGACAGATAATAAGGGAAAAACAATTTATATCCAAATTAAATCAAATACGAATGTTAATTATTACCATGTTTAGTTGTGCAACTGGGTTTCGTGTTTAACTGCCCGTCTGTACATGCCGTGATGGAGCGGGGGAGACATATGCTTTTGTCTTAAAACCTTACAGTCATAGTTGCCTTTTATAATAATACAAAGGGGATATCCAGACTTGAATGATAATAGGCCTTGATAACTGACGGGTTAATTAAAACGGGATATCTCAGGTTCGAATTCCTTGAACAAAGGCACTGATACCACGCGTGCCTCAGTCCACTTAGCTGTAAATGGGTAGCAGCGACGAAAAACTCGCTGAATATCTCTCGCAAGCGTGATGATATCCAAAATGAGTGTTCAAGAGCGTTTAATAGGCTTCGGGGGCTTTCTTCGTAATCGGGCTAAAGTAAATTCATGTAAACTTATGGTAACAAAAAAAAAAGACACTACAGTAAACAAGTACTTGCAATGCCATACATAGAATACTAGTATAGCATATGTTCGAACACTCTCCGCGTAACCAGTTGTATTGGACCTTTTGATTTTTGAAAGATAGAATAGCCTATTTCACTATAATTGTAATTCTATTTCCATATTTGCCAGTAGAAATGTATTTTTCCTATTGCCAAACTTTACTTTTATCTCGGAATAAAGGAAAACGAAATTATTTCTTGACGTCTGCTGACTAAACATCACATGTGGTAAGCGGAGGATCCATTTATATAAACCAGGACCAATAAAATATCTGCAAATAGAATCTTAATTGAATTTTATGTTGTAGTTCACAATAGTTTCGAGACGACTTATCTACTCAACACTACCAGAAACACCGTTTAATGCAAATTAAGTAGACATTATTGCTTTCTTACTCAGATTGCCGGGGTCCCAGGTACAAATCTGAGAAAACAAAGTCTGAAATTAATCATGTTGTGTTAAACATATGGTAAATTATGAAACTTCCGTGGAAGTAATATAAAGTTAAAAAGGTATATCCTAGAACTCGCAGATAATTTTCACAAAACAATAGTCTTGATGTTCGTAAAACATTTAAACAAAATGCATTTATTTATTATTTTACGTACATTTAGAATATTCTTTACATTTGAGAAAACATCCTGATAGTTGCTAGGTATAACTTTTTGATTACCGTCAATAACATCGATGGATGGTCTCCGAAAGAACAGCATACAAGTTCCGTAAATTCAGACATCAGACCTCTCTATTAGAATTATAGCGTTGGAGAGGGTTGTAACTGAATTAGATACCTCAATTGAAACAGCTAGGATGCAGATAGAATCAAGTTTTTGACTCGTTAGCACCTCAATAATCCTGAAAATATGTCAGAATGTTTGCTATAATCAAATCTAGGGTAAGTTTGAAACCGCGCCACATAGGGCAAACAACAAGGTCACCAAGTAATTTCATAGAACAGCCATTTAACACTGTAAAAGCTATATTTTCTATATAAAAAAAAAACATTCATGAAAGTTGATCAGAATGTTTGTCATAATCAACTCTATGTCGAGTGTGAAACAGGGACATGTGTAATAATAACATTAAGTCTCTTTTAGAGCTATTTCACAGCAATCAATGAATTAAGAGTTCTTAAATTCATTTACATGTAAATCAAAATTGATGTAGAGAGCTCTCTAAATATTTAAAGACCTTTCTATTAGAATTATGGCGTTGGAGAGGGTTGTAACTGAATTAGATACCTCAACTATATGAAGAGCTATCTAAATATTAAAAGCATTTTCAAATATGTTAATCTTTTTGGTTTTGTATGCTGTTTGCAAGAAATAACCGAGCGTGACCAAATAGAGGGTCGATATAATTATGCCATGATAACACGCTCCCTTCGTGCCTGTTGAAAAATAAACTCTGACATCTCCTCAAAAATCAGAAAATATATAATGATTTCCGTGTAGTGACATGTGATACATTTTTTTATTTCGTAATAACGAAATACATTTCATAAAAACGAAATAAGATTTAGTTAAAACAAAATAACATTACGTTTTTACGAAATAAGATTTTGTAATTTCGCAATGTAATTTCGTTTTTATGAAATGTTATTTCGTAAATACGAAATGTTATTTCATAAAGACGAAATAGATTTCGTAAAAACGAAATATTATTTCGTAAAAACGAAATAAAAACATTTTGTAAATACGAAATAAGATTTCGTAAGAACGAAATATTTTTCGTTATAATTTCGTTATCTCGTTTTTTCGAAATGTTTTTATCGTTTTTACGAAGTGTTATTTCTTTTTTTAAAAATATATTTACGATATAATTACGAAATTAAAAAAATGTTTCACATGTCTCTTCACGGGCACCGTACTATACTTCCGCTAGCTAAAAAACTAGTCGTTTTATTTTATACATCAATGTGATATCATTTTTGTTCTGAATTTGAAATTCACGTAGTACTGCACACTATACCTGATCCTGAAAAAGAACAAAGTAATCTTTAGATGATATATTTAGAGGTAATTTTGAAGCTTCTATCTCCTATACGAGTAAATAATTTTCTAAAAAACTATGCAAACGTGTAATGGGGCGAATTGTATATAAAGCTGCTTTTGAAAATAAAGTCAAATCAAAGCCAGCAATGTGGAAGCAATATATTTGTATATTTATCAGATTTTCTCAAATTGATATGTTGTTTTCAGTTGTGTTGTTTATTCTAACATTTAATTTTACTTTTTATATTTAATAATATCATTTTTGAGAAATTTAAATTTTTCACCAGAAACTTACTGCGAGCAGCTTTCACGCTACTGCTAATATCTGCATGTTTTGTATCGTTTCGTTGGCAAACATTGTCGAACTATTTTACATCCGAAATTGGCACATTACTAAGCAATATCCGTTTTCTAAATAAATAAAAACGAGACACTAATGACAAAAGGCATGACTCCTACACTATTTATTTGCAATTGTCCAATAATGGACATTGCTTGGAGTGTTTACAGTGGAATGTTCCTAACTTAATTGTTTGTGACGTCAAGCGTACGATTGATTTGTTATTACTGTCATGTAAAAGGCATCTGTGTCATCATTTGGACTAAAATGGCACAACTACCGTTTGATCAATAATCTTTTTATGAGTTCTCTTGACCTTTAGATATTGCGTCTTGTCCAACGCCCCTAGGCAAAAACTTACCAAAGATACATTTTGTAAGTGATAATGTCAATAGTTTTTTTATCACAAAATGTAGCAAATTCGAACCGAAAAATAACAAGAGGGCCATGATGGCCCTATATCGCTCACCCGACTACCATTTGCTATAATAAAAGGCAAATATCTATTATCTGCCTGTCGGTGTTTTGTTTTTAAGTTTTCCCTATAAAAGCCTATGTGAAATCATGTGCTTCCCCCTCTCCCGGAAAGGGTAAATTTTGACCAGGGGGTCATGATTTGAACAATCTTGGTAAACGTCCACTAGACAATGATACAGACTAAATATCTCAGCTCTAGGCCTTGTGGTTTCAGAGAAGAAGATTTTTAAAGTTATTCCTATATGAGTCTATGTAAAACCAAGAACCCCGAGCGGGGTCAAGTTGACCCGGGCTCATAATTTGAACAATCTGATAGAGGTCCACTAGACAATGCCACTGCTAAAATCTCAGCTCATGCCTTGTGGTTTCAGAGAAGAATATTTAAGTTTTCCTATTTAAGCCTATGTAAAGCCAAGTGACCCCCGGGCAGGGTCAATTTAACCCAGGGCTCATAATTTGAACAATCTTGGTAGAGGTCCACTAGACAATGCCACATGCTAAATATCTAAGCTCTAGGCCTTGTGGTTTCAGAGAAGACTTTTAAAGTTTTTCCTTTATAAGCCTATGTAAAACTAAGTGACCACCCGCGCGGGGTCAATTTTGACACCCGCGCGGGGTCAATTTTGACTCAGGGCTCATAATTTGAACAATCTTGGTAGAGTTCTACTAGACAATGCTACATGCCAAATTCCAAGCTCTAGGCCTTGTGGTTTCAGAGAAGAAGATTTTTTAAGTTTTCCAATTTGTTGCCATAGCAATCAGAGTTCTGCATGGAATGGAATTCTTTGAACAACTGTGATAGAACTTCATCCAAGAAAAATCGCTGCAAAGTTTCATCAACATTGGCCAAGTGGTTTCAGAGGAGATGTCGTTTGAAAGAAATGGTGGACGGACGTACGACGTACGACGGACCCCGGACGGAAAGCGATCCTAATAGCTCACTCTGGCACTTTGTGCCAGGTGAGCTAATAAAAAACGCAGTACGTGTACCTTGCAAAGCATGCATTCAGATAAACTTTATGTTCTAGCTGAAATTTTACACCGTACAATTTTACAATTAACAAACAAACTTCCAAGAGACTGTCACGTAAAGCTGTTTGAGGATTTACTAACATTTTGCAATATATTTGTAATTCTATTTTCTTAGCAGAATGTTGTTCAGTTAGACATAACAAAAGAGATCTTGCCATGATTATGATCTAAAGTCCAGTGCAGGTAGAATTGGGAAAATTAATACATACATATGGTGTGTGTAAAAGTGTATATGTTTGTAACAAAAAAATTGTCAAATTACTAACCGGTGATGTAACAATCTAGAAGTGGTATTGCCGAGCTTCAAAACGGTGTCGCTGTTCATCAAAGTTTTAATCGATTTAGGGTTATGCCCCTGAGTGCATCACGCAGTATACATATAGTGGCGAGATTCTTAACACCAGCATAATGTATCCTAGTTGAGGAATGGAATTAGTTTCACATGATCAAGTAATAATGGTTTGCGTACTTACTGTTATTACAAATTTCCCTTTTGATTCAACGCTAAAACACTTTCGTCATGCCAAAAATATAACCAATAATGTATTATGAGACCAAGGAAATACAATATTCATTACGAGTTAAAGGAAACTTGAACATATTGAAATCGACAACTGAGTTTAGATTTGTCTGAACTTAATGTATAAATGTCAGCTCAAATTGTTAGTTACACTTTATTCATTGAATATTGAACAGTTTATAGCTGCTGTTTAAAGACTGATTAAATAACATTTGAACTCAAGAGAATGAGGACTAAAAACTCTTCAAAGCAAAATCAATATATTTCGCTATTGTTGCCCTATAAGAATTATTGTTTTCAATCAAAAGTTAATCAACGGTTAGCTGAACAGTCGGCTAAAGTTTCGAACAACGGGGTTCTGACCTTTAATATTAAAATAGTTTCTGAGTCATAAATCAAGAACCAGTCGGCATACATCTTTCAAACTTGATTTGTCATTACCTGCGGAAGACCCTATTCATTTTCAGGTTATTGTCTTACGCCAATTTCAAAGTGACTTTTATTTTAAAAAACGGTACCTTCCATGTTTTGACTTTTGACTTTTCTACCTTAATGACTGAATCAAGGGTGTGGGGGGGGCATGGCTGTGTTTTACAAACATGTCTTGTTATGGATGACTTTTTGCACGTCGATTAAATGTTAAAACTATAATACGTTCATCTTCACTCTGTTGACCTACTGTCTTGATTTAGAAGCCACTTATGCAATTTGTTCATAAATGGCATCGGCTGTCTAATTGTCCACGTGTGCCAATGTTCAAGATACACTTCTAAGCTTGATTGGACTAAAGATACATCTGGCACACACCTTGTCTGGTCGTTTTCTTCCGCTATCTTGGTTGACTGTACCGGTCTACATACACACCATACCGGTGCGCGTTCACGACAGTGATGTAGGGAGTGCCTCTTTAAGTGGCTCAAACTAGTTGCTGATTATATGGCAATAAACTACGTTTAAACTATATAATAATCACTGTTATAACGCGTTGTGTTACTTTCGTCTAAGTATGTTAAATAATCGTAGAAACTGTATATTTAGTTCATTTATAACATAATATTGCTAATGATAAAGAAAGTAAATTATATGTTTGCACTCTTTCAATACTGAGTATCGTACGATGATCAACATATCTGTGAACCGCGAAACCGAAATAAACAAAACGGAATTATCATTTCAACATGTGAGCTTGAATAATACCAATGGTAAAAGCAGAAGAAAGATTACTTTACAGGTCACAAACTATGCAAAGGCTTCTAAACGGGCATTGGTGATATCTAGTATAGTGCTTTGCGTATTTGTTTATGATGTTTACTTGCATATTTCTTATGTTCTTTAACTTTATTTCTAGACAAATTTTTATAGACTGCTTAATTTGGAAGTGATTTGAATATACTTGGCTATTGTTTGGTATCGATCCTATAATAGTTTTGTTACAGACAAAGCGACAATGGCACGGCAACTGGCAGCCAGATGCCAATTCAATTTGAAAAATCTAAAAAAGTGAATTGGCAACCGGCAACCAGAGCCAATTCGATTTTTATGTAAAAATAAAGTTAAAAAAGTGAATTGGCAACTGGCAACCAGAGCCAATTCGATTTTAGTAAAAATCTTAATAAAAGTTGAATTGGCAACTGGCAACTTCATATTCCAGATGCCAATTCAACTTTCACTTGCAAATAGCCAATTCTGGCAACTGGCAGCGGGATGCTTATTCGACTTCTGTCAGTAATTGTGAATAAAAAGCGAATTGGCAAAGGCAACTGGCAGCAAGAGAATTTGATTTTTAGCCAGATGCCAATTCGCGAGGATGAACAAATTGGCATCTGGCTCTGGTTTCCAGATGCCAAATAACTTTTTCAATTACAAAAAATGAATGGCAGGCTGCCAACAGTTGCCGTTAGGTTGAAATATTTGGCTAGTTGCAAGAAAAGTGAATTGGCATTATATGGTTTTGCCAGTTGCAGGTGCATTGACTTTTATTAAGATCTTTTCAGAAAACACGAATTGGCACGGTTGCCAGTTGTATCAACTCACTTCTTGCTAAGGTTTTTATATAAAAATCGGGCTGGGTCAAATCGCTTTAACAGAATAATTGACAATGGTCGAATTGGATCTGGCTGCCTTGTCAGCCAATTCGTTAGGTTAAACTAATTGGCTGTTAGCAAGTAAATAGTTGAATTGGATCGAATATTTGAAGTTTCCGTTTTTAAAACATTATTAAAATTCGTATCCGCCAACTGCCAGTTGCCAACTTGGGTTAACAATTTTTTTTGGTTAATATTTGCAAGTAAGAGAATTGGCGACTTCTCAAGATTACAATTGATTGGGTTGGTTGGGCACCGGCAAAGGGCAACTGGCAGCTAAATATCCGTCATATCATTTAAAGCTACTATATCAAACGCGCTTTGCATTCATCCATTTTTACAGCACACTACACGGAAATAGAGAACGGTTTAAATTAAGACAGGATTCAAAAATTCAAGAAATTCTCTGTCGTAATTTCGCTCATGCATTCATATGGTGTGTCAGTGAATGTTTTCTTGCCTTTTTGCAAAACAGATATAATCACTTCGATAATAAAAGTGTATAACCAGTGAGCATTCCAAGTACTCGTTACCCTATTCCTGCAGTTAAAGTACAATTCAACAGCATTTAAGTTATTCACAGGAGAGCAGTATACCTTACCATAGTTCCTAGGAATGAATTAGGCTTGTCACTACACAGAGGGTCGTGTCAGTATTCATGCTGGAACAGATTATCCTTAAGCAGTGAGAGGTATAGTCAATTAGAGTAAGCCACCACATAGCGGTGTCTCTCTTGTATTGTTTAAGTAAAAGGAAACTGTACTTTCCGGTAGTTTTCGTCCATTCTGCCAACCCCTCCCCCTCAACAAATGACCACATTGGTGAACTTGACACTTTTATAGTATCGGACTTACCCATGCAGAGTAATTTCGAATTTCGATGACAGTTTATGCAATACTAGTTGCAAAAAGAGGCTTAATTGAAATATCCTGTATCACATGCCTCCCCAAAAACCCTGTAGTTCTGCGAAATGCCATAAATATTTTTCTAGATGCCATGTATAGGTTTTTGCTTCTCTGTTGTAATAAAGCTTAATATAAGTAGCCTTAAATAGCTTTACAGGAGTGTGATGCAATGTGTCGTAGTTTCGATGTTTGTCGAAGTTTTTCAATCAAATAAGTAATTGTAAAATCAGATTACCTACTATATATTGTTTTTCTTCCTTTAATTATTTTTAGCTTGTTTGATATGGGTTACTTATCAGAATAATGCCTACCTTTACACTAAGTGAACTACTGAAAATATAGTTTATAGAGCAAATGGAATCATGACATACGCCAGTTTCATTTTACGGCAAAAATCGTGACAGACTAGAAATGCTTCGTTTACTTCATGCACTGATGACAACATAATTACCGTCATTTGTCTATATTACTTCTTTCTGACATATGATTAGTGATATCAGAAGTATTCAGAGAGTCAGGCTTAATTTGTTGGCTAATGTTGACAGCACATGTATGTTATCCAATTTGTATAAAATGTGACTTGAGTTTGACAATATATCCTAAAAAGCTGAAGAGCGGCTCCCTTGGTGTTTGGAAAGACAATATTACGGTTTCTATTATTATGCCTCAATTTATTATCAATGTTTAAGGGACTTAAAGACATATTTACAACCTCTCTCTAGGAGACGTCTTGAAAATTATAAAGATATTTGAAAACTGAAAAATGCGTACTTTCGTTGTTTAAAAGACAAAACATTATTTATCAATTCTTTTATCAAACTCACATTTTCAACAAAATATGGTCACATTCGATGCAGTATGTCATATTTTTCCTTCTGAGAAGACGCCTATTACAATTCCAGATTTAAAAGAAAATTCGATTTGGACTAAGTAATAGATTTTTAATCTTAGACGTGCCGTCCAAACAAAAAATAACAAATGTGAATAAATCATAAATATGGTAACAGAAAGGACCGTAATATTTTTAGCTCCTATCAATGATTACTCTCCAAAAGTGAAGGCTCAAGCAATTGATATCTTTACTTTTAAGCGAGAACATTTCAAAGGGAGATTATTCATAACAAGAAGTATCTTTAAACAAGAGCGCCATGATGGTCCTAAATTGCTCACTGATTACCAGTGCACTTACCTGACTGCATTTACCTAAGGAAGTCACTGGTTGCTAGGGGAAGTTACTGGTGGCTAAGAAAGACACCAGTTGCTAAGGAAGACACCGGTTGCTTAGTAGTCGGTGGTTGCTATAGGAACTCATTGGAAGAAAGGTTTCTCTTATAACTTAATTTACACAAAAATAATTTGTAGGATGCTTGTGTACCAGACACACTGCATCCACAGAAAGAAGTTAATTATCAATTAAAGTTGGCACATTAATCTTAATCATGTGTTGACAAGTTATTATGTTGTTGAAATTTATATGAAAGTTTATAATAAACTAAGCAATTTAGGACAAAACGAAAATCTTAACAGACCTAAAATTTCAGACAGGGAAATCCTTATAAAAGAGACCCTTTCAGGCATTACAAACTACCTTTTAGGAGAAAAACAGTTAATTTAAAGGGACATACCCTTTAACTGATATCAAACTAAATAACCTCCAAAACATTAATAAAATAATCTTTGTATGAAGATAAGTATGCGGATGAAAAGCCGTGTGTTCATTTAATAACTTCAGTGTATTTTGTTAATGTTAAAGCTCCTGCAGAAGTAAAACTTGATTCTGGAGACTAGAAACAGCCAAAAGGACGTCGAAACATACTTTTTGAGTTGTTTGAATGAATCTTTGCCAGGACGTTTGAATACATAACAATAGTTCTCATAAATTTAGCTTATTCAGAAGATTGCTCATTACTATCTATTATTAGATATTGCAAAAGACTCCACCAGATTTGTATTTTGAAATGTCTTAAAGATAAAATGATCTTCCTATAAATTGTTCGTGTCTGGAAAAAGTGTCTTAACTTATAAATCCTGTTTAAGAAGAAATAAGGCATTGTTCATGATTTTACCAACAAGGACATTAGAATTCTGGCTTAGTCTGTTGGTCTACAAGGATGATGTTTCTAAGCGTAATATAACGAGATTACTCCTCAGAATTACCTTGTCGATGTTTTTATGTTACCTTTCCAGCTTATAGTTTATTTAGAGTATATTTTGTGTCTGCTTCTTGCGTACTGATTTTTATGTTTTGGCAAACATGGTTTTAAAAGGTGATATAAAGTCTGGAGCAAACGGATTTATGTTCACATAGAGGTGTAGCATTGCTAGACGTCCGTTCGACGTTATGATATGTTTCAAATAGTTTCCTTCCATAAATGCATTCATGGAATTTCACCGACTTATCGTTTTTGGTACGTGGCATTCCCTGTTTGATATTATTTTTGTTTTTATCATAAATTATTGAATTTTCAAAAGGTTCAATTTAACATACCAATCAAGAGATGTCCGTCACAAGTGACGAACGCCCCCGAAAGAAGTGTCTCTTTCTATGTGCCTAACAGTTGTGCCATGTAATTTTATAATCCTTCCATGCATGACAGAGTTACCATGCACACAATATTATTACTATTACCTTTAAACTTTTAAGTGTGACCTTGACCTTTGTGGTAGATCTTGCACGCGACACATCGTCCTGATGTGCTGAACATATGTGCCACATTATTTTAAAATCAATCAATACATGACTAAGTTACACGATTGTGTGCATATTTACAGGGTTCTATAACTTAAACACTCTTAGTTTCACATTGACCTCCAAAGTATGGACGTGGTGAACATTTGTGCGAAATTGTGTCAAAATCCTTCAATGCATGATAAATTTACAGTCCGGACAAGAATGTATGTATATATACAGGATTCGGTTAACTATAAACTCTGAAAAACTATTGTCCTAATCTATTAGTAAAGATCCAATATACTTGTCGTATAATCAGTTTGTAGTGTTCCTGTACCTTGTTCAAATCATATCGCCGAGGATAAACTGGTTCTGCACGGGGGTCTTTAGTTTTACATACATATACTATGTTTATAGAGAAAATCTTATCGTCCCTAACTGTAAGACTCAGATGTTATACATGTGTCATTTAGGAGTGTCACATTGCCTTTTATCCAGTTTGTTCAAATGTCATCACTTGGGTCAAATGACACCAGCTGGAGTACATTTGTCTAACTCGTATCCTAAACTATAAGGCCCATATCATAATTGTTTTGTAAATAGCATTGTCGAGTTGTCTGTGAAGTAGGACATTTCTTTTACATGTATATGTTTGAAGTGAACACTATTTATCAGAAGCTTGAGTGACTCTACAGTTCGTTTAAATATAATTTGTTTATCGAAACCGGACACCTTAGTTATGCTTAAGGAACGTTATCTTGGATACTAGCAAAATAATATATGGTGATCAGGTTATACAGCCTTATACAATGATACGGGATATCCAGCTCGACTTCAGAAGAACCTGTGCATAAATTAGTCAAATTAACATTTATAATGATTTTACTTTCAGTAAATGCAATTGCTTTCAACGTGATTATTGACCCTCTTGTAATGCTGCTTTAACGAATAGGTGCTTTCAAAGTGAGAAGAAATAAAAGTAGCGTAGTTTCGTGTAATGAATACGAGCTTCTTTTGAACTAAGATTAGACTTGGTAGCATATTTGTCATGACCTTCTTCTGACCAAGTGTAACCGAAATTCAATTTTATTTTATATATCATAAACACAAATATCGTGTTTCACCTTGACAATTTATATAATAGTTGTTGAACCCAGGGGACCAATATTCAAACTTGACCTATCAATCGTTCATATAAACATTCTGATTTATTTACAGAAGTGTGTTAAAGAGGTACTCCCACTTCCCAAAACCCGGTAGGCTGAGAACTTAGATATTTGGCATGTAGCATTGTCTAATGGACCTGTCCCTGTCAAAATTGAACCCGTCTTGGTGGCATATTGATTTTTCATACGTTTCTATAGGAAACAATTTAAGTTTCTATAGGAAACAATTAAACTAAACAATTTTCTCTGAAACCGAAAGGACCAGTGCTTAGATATTTAGCATATAGCATTGCCTAGTCTACCAATATTGACCAAATCATGTCCCTCGGGTCAAAACTCACACCGCCGGTAGGTCAATTTATTCAACATAGGCCTATATCACGGAAACTTCAAGAATCATGTCCAAAACCTTATGGCCAAGAGCTTTAATATTTGAAATGTAACATTGTGTGGTGGTCCTCTACCAAAATTGTTCAAATGATGAGCCCCGGGTCACAATTCACCACTTCTTGCATTATTAAAAACTAGCACGTTCAATTATACTTAAGTTACAGCTTGTACCGTATATCATTTTGTGGACAGATAATGTTTTCACTGGTAACTTTGAACGGCCAACTTTATGAAAGGTATAAATATGTCATAAAAGCTTACACGTATAGGTATGATTAGTACAAATATGAAGTAGTTTGGTGAGTTCTGGTAGGCATTGATAAGAAATTAATAAAAAAAAAAGTTACTAGTGTTAGTACATATCGTACTTATTTCGGTGTAGTAA